>VZRR01000841.1:729333-830758 GCA_013398015.1 Oreocharis arfaki
AAAAACAAAAACAAAAACAAAAACAAAACAAACAACAACAAAAAAAAACCACAAAGAAGAGAAATCCCTGGATTATGTATAAGGAGTAATGTCGATGTTGCTTTCCACCTCTTCGTTTGAAATCGGCGCAGGGCTTTCAAATCCGCCTGGGCGTGCACGCCTGCTTTTTGAACTCTACCACGGCGGGGACGCCGCCGGCGGGCTGCGCGCAGGCGGAGCGGGGNTACCCCATCCTCTATTGCTGTACACTTTCTCCTTTCATTTCTCTCAGACATAAAGACCCGGAGTACCTCGAATAGGCAGCTGTAATTCTCTTTTGATCTGCTCTTTTATACCCTCGGTGTAACCAGCTCGGGTCAGTCGGTAGCAATATTTGAGGCAGGAGGGGGGAATGTGTCGCGTTTCCCCCGGCAAAGGATTTGGTTTTAAAGCGCTGGTCAACTTCTGTGACAAAGCGGGTCTCTGTCGGCCCCTTCAGCCATCTCCTTGCGGAGGGTGTGTCTGAGGAGAAGGCTTTTTCTAGTGAATCAAGCATCATCTTCCCCGCAGGCAGCCAGAGTTCTAGCCATCCTTACCACTTTTACATCTGCCCTATTACCTATTGCCTCACATAATTTCTTCAAGCAAGGTTTGTCCCATGTGAGAACCACAAAAGTATTGGATCCACAAAATTACAGGGAAAATGAGAAGAATCAGTCTGTGTAGGAGAGTGGTGTAAAAGCCCCTGTGTACGTGAATTTTTCATGCAGCCCTCAGAGCACGCCCACCTAAACTTCTGCCTTTCAGGCTCAGCTCCCGAGAAGATGCACGGGCCCTCAGGTCTGGTTTCTACTCTTTCTTTGGAGGACAGGGTTTTGGGAGGACTTTGTCTTCAGGGTTAGAATGAACACGCTCACACGGGCTCCTCCTGGACGTCGTTTGCCCGTCCGTAGGTGACTCTTCGGGGCACAGCCCCGGCGATAGACACTCCCGACCTAATTCCAAGACCACCGGATTTTTTTTCCTTTCACGATGAATGAGAGGGAGCATTGAAGAGACTGACCTTTCGTTCAGGCATCTGCTGCTTAAAGTTTTGAAATTCTAGATTATTGTAAACGCAGCAGCTCAGGAAAACGGCTCAGGAAAGTTACTGAGTGGTGGAGGAGGGGAGGGCAGGATCATTTCAGTGTGCCAGGATCCTGTAGCAGGGACCGTGTGGGTGGATGGGGCAGGTTCCCTACGCCTGATCTCCAGGTCAAGTGACACGCATGTGTGTGATGCAAATGATGGAAAACACCCGAAGAAGAGGAAAGGGTGTAGGCTACAGCTAATATAAGGATAAGCTCTGGGGTTTTTTTTCGCTTGTTGGTTTTTTGGTTTTTTTTTTTCAGATTTATATAAAAAGCACAAGATCTTCTAGCTGGTTGAAATTTCCTCTGTTGGTACAGAGTATCACAGAGAGGCAAGTTAGAGGGAAGAGGCGCTTGAGACTATTTCTGCAATTGCAGACAAGATAGTAAGCCTATTGATACGTATTGTATGGTACAGTGCATAGGTTATGTTGGTCAGCCTTTAAGACGTACTTCCGCCTTATTTTCTAACATTTTTCCTCTTTCTATGGCTGGAAAAATAATGAGTGCATCCGTGCTTAGATCTAAAGCTGGCACCCATCTTGCAGAACACTTGCTTTAATACAGATTGCATTAAACCTGCAAAAATATGAATGCCTTTCAAAGCAATACTTTACACGAAGACAGAGGTAAATACGAGGGCTGAGTGTCAGTTGATTCTGCATTTCCACCTAGCAAAGAGGCTCTTATTACCTTTAAATTTTGGTGCACACACCCCCCATCATTTTTTTCCTCTATTTAAAAGGTAACCCATATATCTGTCGTTTTAGGTTTCCAAAGACTCGTAACTTAATTCCTTCAGGCTATTCATCAGCACAGTAATTAAACTAGCAAATGGATGTAAATAAAGTGAAATTGGTTTCATGACAGATGAGCCAAAGAGGCCTCTGACATGAAACAAGCCAGGACAATAATTATTTCTGCACCGGGCTATATGAGGAACTCCATCTGGATTTATTAGGTGCTGCAAGTTATTTGCTGGGAGAAGGCAAGACAGGAGGACTCACTTTAATTTGACGGGATTTTTTTTTTCTTTTTTGCATCCTAAGTAGGTTAGAGAGATAAAAATCTGGAATTAACTTTGGTAATATTCTGAGACGCCTCTACCCAATGTAAAAACACGGCAGGGAAAATAGGTAGTGCAGGAAGGGCTTATTCAACAATTTCTTCCCAAATGCTTAATAGGAGAAAATCTACTTTGAAACACTCCTCTCGAACTATCCCCTATTAAAAAACACTCCAGACCACCGTGACAGCCAGTGTGTGCTTCTCTTTTCTACAAATATGCATACGAAACAGTGGAGGCAATAGAAAGAAGGCAAATTTGGACAGCTTGGGAATTCTGAAGAGCTTCTCTTAAAAAATAAATAAATTATGATCTCGGCTAAATGGTGTCTGTTAAGATCACCCCGCTCCCTCTTCTCTGCCAAGGAAAAGTTTACTGCTGCGGAGAAGAAGAGAGAAGAGAAAAGGGCTGTGAAAGGGAGGGTATGGATTCTGCAAGACTCAACTGTAATTGGAGCCATCAGGTCCAGCTTGGAGTGGAAGTAATATACAGAATAAATAAAAAAAGGGCTCTCACAGCAGGTGCAGATTAGTCCCTTTTCCCCTGAAAAGATTAGAAACTGACTGCTTTATGCTTAAACGTACTGTCAATTATTTAAGCGCCCCTTCGTGATTAGCAAGTAAAAGTAACGCTCCAAAGCGCTGAAGAAATGAAGCAAGAATAACATCGCTTTCGCCCAGCTCACGCAGGCTTTCCAGCACACGGCTTGCTCCCTGCCGGCTGGCAACGCTCAGACCGGGGATCTCGCTTAGATACACACACCTGTAGGGTGGGGAGGCGGGAGGGGGGAAGGAGGAAGGGAGGGGAAAAGGAGGGAGAGGGCAGGTTCAGCGTGGTAAAAATTCCACTGTGGAGGCTGTGCAGGCTAACAGCCCAACCTGGTTTCACAGGCGGTTGGGACCCGCGGACAGATTTTCACAGGAATGCTGAACCCTCAACATCTTCTCCACTGGGAAGGGGAAAAACCCCCCAATCTCACACCAAAATCCTAAACACAACCCTTCCCCCCCGCCCACTCCCCAGGCATTCTCTTTGAATGGGCTGGAAATGAACCGCGGACGCCTGTGTTTGCATACGGCAGTTTGATCAGAGTTCACATCTTTCTGCAATCAAATCAGAGGCGTTTTTCACCCTTCCTCGTGGAAGGGACTACGATAACTGCAAAGCCGAGGAGAGATCCTAAAGGGACTGAAATCCCCTTATGTCTGAAGCTGTCCCTTTTAACACACACCAGACTAATTATTTAAAAGTTCTTGTAAAATTAGAAGACATAGCCCAGTCCTTTAATTAGAATACACTGTGAATAGGGATAGCATATGGAGGAGAATGTCAAGAAGAGGGTGCCAGGGGCAGATCCTAGGAAATCTGTATTCATTTCTGTCTCCTATTTGTTCAGTAATCTCTACCATCATAACTAAATCTTGGAGCACTGATGTAGTTCGAGTTGTTGTTGACTCAACGTCAAAATTCAATCACTGGGGGTTTTGCATCAGCCGGGCCACTTATTTGTCTAATAAATCCGTCATTTTGTAAGAAAAATATTTGAGCAGCCGTACTTGACCTCTTGGTATCCACAAGCCACATTTATTTCTACCAGTTTACAAATGCAAAATGGAGATGATCATCTTAATGCCTCGAGGTACTGTGTTGATTTCTGATTGGATTTTAGATGGAAATGTCTATTTTAAATACCCCGTGATTAAATTGTACATATAATAGAATTCATACCTCTTCAAATGAAATCGTGATTTGCAAACCCCGAATTTATCTTAAAGGAAATATTATTTAAGCGAAATTGTTTTCTTAAATGATTTGTGACACCCCTCGCTGTAAGATTTTATTATAGCCAGGCATCTTTCTCACTGGAAAACTTATTTTGACTCTGGAGCGTTCGTATGAGATGGAAAGGTGTCAGACGGGGTGGGGTGGAAGTACTCCTGTTTGAGAGCGCTGCCTGGCCCGTGCCATCCCGCGTTGGATGATTTGCTGCCTGTCTTTATGCATAATTCTTCCGAAAAGGGGGCCGCGCTGCACAAGTGTAATTGCAGTTGGGGGAAAATAACTTTCTCGAAAGCTACTGGGTTGGGAGGAGGGAGATGGGACGGAACAAGGTCAGTGTCAGGAGAGGGAAGTTTTGGGAGCCTTCTGCCGGGCGGAAGGAGCCCCGGGGGCTGCCCGCACCCCCAGCCCGGGCCGTCCCGCACGGCCCCCGCGGGGTCCCGCTGCCCGCCGCGCCCAGGGAAGTCCCAGCGCCAGGGGCCTTCCCTCCCCGGCCAGCGAGGAGCTCCAACATAAGCCGTTTTGGGGGAGGGGTGGGGGACGCCTTGTCTTCTTCAGTAACCCCCCCCCCATCCAACTGGCTTTTCTGGCTCCCACCCCTCGAGTTTTTCCCTTGGGCCGCTGTCGGGGGTCTTTCTGTCTCCATGGAAATCGAAGGGGCGGCTCTCGGCCCGGGCAGCCGTCATTATTCCCGCATTAAAGGCAGCTATCGATTCGCTCCCCAGCACCCACCCGCGCCGGTCCACTAAGGGCCGGGCTGGAGCTGCCGGCCGCGGGGGCACTTGCCCGGGAGCATCTTCCGACAGTCACCCGCTGCGAGCTCCTGCGGCAGTGCAAGGAAGGGGGGAAAAGGGAAATATTTCAGCATATTGGAAATATTAATGTTGGCTTGTAGGAATTAATGTAATGGGTCATGGTTATTAACAACTTATAAAGGCTTAAATCAATATAAATTAATTTAATTATGATTTCTAATTGCATTATGCATGATCAATTTGAAACACTACATTAAAGATAATTAGAGCAGGGTGCTAGTCACTAATCACTTCCCTAATAGCTTAATGAAAAGGAATGCCATGTATTACCTGTGGGGTGGACCCATGAAATAATATAAATGCTTATTTTCCAATGGAAGATAATTGCACCTTTTAATAGACGTTTTAATCACTTTATTGTAAGCACAGAATAGGTTTGGACTTTTTATATGGCCTTGGTTAAATTTTACTGGTGTAGATTGAAGTGCTGATGTACGAGTCCATCCACTGATGACCCGAAGGAAGACCAACTTTTATGTAAAAGTGTCATGCTGTCCTCAGAAGCTAGTGCCAAGAGGTCACAGTAGATGGAGGTCCTAGCTTAGCATAATGGGTTTAACATTTCCATGACATCATGAGGGAATCTGAAAAGGAGTCTAAGGATAATCAGAGTGGTCATTCAGAAGCAGAGTAAATATTTTATGAGGATATATAGAAGACAGGAAAGAAGGTTGTCAGAAAGGTGAATCTCTACTTCTTCATGCTCTATGAAGAAGGATTTTCACTTGATACCAGTTTTGATTGAAAACTTGTGTATTGTTAATTAAAAAGGAGGCAGATCATGACTATTGGAGAGGTGAATTCTCTTTTAGTGGGTGATCTAAATAAATTTGTATTCATGGTTGTCTTTAAGGGTTACAGATTATTTCTCTCTCACCCTCTTTATAAATACATCCTTAATTGATTGTTTATTTGCCCTGCGTATTGTCACTTACTCAGGATCTGTTCCTCCATTAACAATAAAAGTTCATTTATTGTTAAAATTAAAAGCTACCAACATAAATTAATGCCTTGTAAATGGACACACTGAGGCAGATTAATTGAAAATGCTTTCTCTGTGATTAGTTTTATTTTCTTATCTTTGCTTGATAAGAAGATGTATTGCAAACGGTATATGCAGCATACGTCTTGGTTAGACTCATTATATAACTCATAGTTTTCAGAGAAGTAATATATAATTCGGGAAACCGAGATTTGAGGAGAACAGTAAAGAACAGTAGCATACAATACTCACATTTGTCACAGCAAGACATGCTTGAAGAATTTTCCTTCTTTTAAGGCCTGATTGAGACCTGGATGCTTTGGGAATCCTGAGGATAACACTATCTGAATAAAAAGGAGAAATGAAAAGGAGAGCTTAAATGTCATCCAAGGAGTATAGCCCTTTAAGGCTAAGTTAATAGGAACATGCTTAGTACTGAACCACAACTGCAGACTCTGTGGATGGAAGGGTTCCAGGAATACACCGCTGGTTTTTTTCCGCAAAAATTCCTGTCTAAAAGTGCATAGCAAAATATCTGTCCCCTCACTCCACCTTGTCCTGAAGAGGGAAGGTAGAGGCAGAAATAAGCTTACTTTGCATAAGAATTTCTAAGTATTTCAGTGAAATGGGACAAACTGCAGGATGAACCTGGTCATTCCTTCTGTTGTTCACAGTTTGAAATGATGTGGCCTCATACTGCCAAGATCCAGGGACAAGATCTGAAAGCAATTTATGGAAAGGTTTTAAAAAGCACAGTTCTCCAATCTCAAACTTGCTGTTTTTCTTAACAACAACAACAAAATTCCTCTGCAGAGGCTCTTGGCTCCTGAAAGGAAAGTTCTTATATATTGAAGTAGAAATAATTCTACATGGCATCTAACACCTCAGACTAAGGGTGGGATAACAACATGGCTTAAAATGTCCTGATGACAAATGCCTGATAAATACCAGTGGAGACACACTCTTGTGGCTTCTGTGTCCCTTCAGCTCCAGTAGCTATTCCAGCTGTTTTGAATTTCTTGCATCCTGACCTCTGCTCTAAATAAAGTTATTTCCATGGCTCAATCTTGTGTCACAAGTGAGGAGCCCCCAAGCACAAACCTTCTGTAGCCAAAAAGCTCGCAAGGAGAAAAATAATTCCCTGGATTTCATAAATTGGCCCAAGGATTAAAGCTTGTATGTAAACTCATCTTGAGATATGCCTTAATCTTCTCTGCCTTGAATAAATATTGCACCAGCCTATGTTTTTCCTTTCTGCACTGAAGCTGGGGAAGTCTTATCTACCAAAAGGTGCAAGTGAGGTATCAGCTTATACATCTGCTTCTGAGAATATTGATTTTCCTCTTTTTTTTTTTTTTTTAATGTACAAGCATAAAGAAAATCTTTGCTTTTGCAGGGGACCCTTGGTTAGAAAAGCCTCACCTCTATGTTGTTGGAGTGGCTGGATGGAGAGCTGCATGGAGTTTTATGCGTTTTTTTTCATATAGCAATTGATTTTAGGTAGCACTGCAAACCAAGGATGGGGCATGAGCGCTGTCTACATGCCAGGGAAAGGAATGAAAATAACTCTGTGTGATATAGTGACAACTGAAACAAATATATTGCTTTGTAGCTGCAGAACTATCCTGTGTTCCTCTCGCTAAACTAAATCCAGTTGTTAATAAAACAAATACCTTAGTGGTTCAAACACATCTTTGCATCCTTTTGGAGACCTTCTGAATGATTGGTGTATTTGCAACTGTGGCAATTCACCAGAGCCTTAAGACTAATTTCTGTAAATTTTTGCCCAAGTTTTTTGTTGAATGCAAAATTGATTTTTTCCTCACCTAAAATTAATAGACAATTTAAATTAATTTTAATAGTTATTTTTATAGTTTATAGTTATTTGAGTAGTCTATATTTTAAAAAAAAATACGTTTGCTGCCTGGCATTTCAAGGCTTCCCCTTTTCTGATTGATGGATTTTTTTGCAAAATTCACTGACAGCTGCAGGCAAATATGTTAGCAGAAACTTTATTAAAGTCTTTGTTTTTTAAATCTTCAAAACTAAACCTGGAGGCTTTAGTTTTCAATAATAGAACTAAGCACATTTTGATCAGTGGCTATTTTAGTGCTATGCAGGTAAGATAATTGTGTCTGACCAGGTTGTCATTGTGATCTTGGTTGTAAGCTGTCACACTCGGTGTGACTATGCTGGGTTGCAATGCTATATTTTAAAAAATTTTAAGCTGTTTAAAGATTGTGTCACAGTATCAGCTAATTGAACACTACGTACCATGATTTTTTGAAAATTAAACAGGTTGTGCTAGAGAGGTTTGAAGTAATATGAAATAAGGGAAGGTCTATTCAGCATCCATGGGAGACTGAAGAGGATGATGCTCTTAGCATGTAATTAAATATTAATAATAGGGAGAGGTTGGACTTATTCTCTAAAACATTGTTAATAAGTCTCAGTCTGGCACTGAAAACATTAAGCACATTACTGTGTGTTTCACCTTTTTAACCCTGTTAGCATGTTTAAGTAAACATATTTTAAGGTTTTTTTTGTGATTAGTGACAAAAACAATACTTATGTTAAATCACTGCTGGGCTTGGGAGAGGAGCACATTCTGGTTCAAAATCATCTGTCACAAACTGAGTAAATCATGATACCCACCAACAATTTTATCTGTATTTGAACTGCACATGGTTTGGTTGTCCGTAATAAAGGACAAGAAAGTGGAGCTTAAAGTTACCCACAAGAAATATGTAGAAACATTAAAAAAATAAACTGGATTAAGAAACAGATGAATATAATGGCCTTCCTTACTCTCAATCATAAGCTGCCAGATAAGTGTTTGAGTCTGAAAAATTGCACTAATGAAGCTATTTGAAGGCTTTTGTGGACAACTGCTTACTCTTTGAAGATTAAATGAATGATGTTGATGTGATTAATCTTAGTACAGGGAGTGATGCAGCAGCCAGAAAATACCTTGGTGATTTTCATAATTAAACTGAATCAACATTTCAAAGAAATGCCAGTGTTATCACTTGTATATTAGAATTACATTCATTAGACAGAAGAAACAAATAATTTGAGCAAACAAGATTTTCCTTTTGGTGTACTGAGACTTCTGTCATGTCTCGGAGTATCTTACTATAAATCATCATTACTGTTTAATTTTATCCTTGGTTTTTCTGTTACTTTTTTTTTCTGTTTATTTTTTCTTAACCATGCTAATGATTCACTGTTACTTGCTCCCTGATTATTTCACTATTAAATACCCTTTGCTGGTTTTCCAGTTAAAATTGCCTGCCCACTGTAGGGTTTCAAATCATTGTCACTGAAAAATAATGTGAGTAGTTGCTGGTTTATGTGGATAAGGGACTCGGGCATCCTGATGATCTCTAGCTTTACAGGGGCTCATCTGTGAAGGACAGGATAAACCATTGAATACAGAGGTGGCAACAGACTGCATGAGACTAAGAACACAAATAGTTGTTTACAGAGAACTGTGGAAACAACAGTTTGGCTCAGATTCTGCATGACTAACTCATTTCCTAAGAATCTTACATATTTCAGTAGGACTGTCCAAAGTAATATTCCTTAACAACTGCTAAATTGGCAGAATGTGGATTCACATAATTGAATCACCTTAAGTGGTCTTTAAGGATGCCTGTTTAAAATATTTGAATAATATATGCATGCTACTTCATAACATAAGGGGCTTAGGGTACTGCACGTTTCCCAAAGAACATCCACAGACACATAGGTGGACACACCCATGCACATGTACACTCAAAGACAGCAAGCTTTCCAATCTGCTTAACAGTTTTGGTAGGGTAAAAGCAATGAGCCTGAAAATACAGTCAGCTGCTTCTTTAATGCAAATCCAAGTGAGGGTGTTGGGTTAATGATTTGTGCATCGATAGAAATTCACTGCGTTACTCTTCCTATCACCACTTCAGGTTATTGGAAAGGTTGCTCTGTGACTTTTGGTAACCTTGATATTTACAGTGTACTTCTAGTTGTTGCACAATCTTTCCTTTCACAGTTGCTTAATATAAAAAAAACCCCAACTTCTTTAGTATAGTGGATAAAAACCTAACTTTTCACCTTGAGGACCTCAATTTTAGTTCCTTCCATAATCTGAAGTGGAATGAGCTTGAGGGTCTCTACACAAGCTCTAACGGGCAATAGTCGCCACAACCACCAAGCAGTATTTTTCCCATATATTAATTTTGAAAGCTGTAGATGGACATGGAATGCCCACTGATCCCAAGGAAAAGGTTTCTGTGTTACTGTCGAGATATGATGTGAAGAAAACGCTCCCCCTCCCCATCTGACCTTCAGTCCCTTCACTTAGCCCTATCTTTCTGCACAGCATACTCCATTTACCTGAGTTCATTCTTCCCATCCGACCTCTCTCTTCTTCATACAAGAAACACTGTATTTGTTATCTTCCCATACATTATTTTGTCTATATCTTTTCCCGTTCTTCTTTATTCTGTGGTGTGCCCCTTAGGTCTGGCACTACTCAGCACTATACTTTGTGTATGGCTTATGAGTGTTCCTTACTCTCAGAATAAATGTAATTACCACTGCTACCAAGGCACCTGCAGGGGGCAGACCCCAAGGTGCCTGCTGTAATTAATGGTCTGAAAGGGAATCTGATGAAATTCATGTGTTGGCTGATTTCATATGCACCCCTGCCATGCTGGGTGGCATCTCTGTATTTATCAGTCATCACAGAGTGAATCTTGTGACCAAAGAAAATGGTCATTGAGATGTATGTTCATCTCACCTACCTTAAACCGTAAAAGAGACAAACTGCCTTGTCTAAGCTAACAGATTTCTGCTGTTGTTCCTGAATACAGAGGTGGGCATTTCTGAGTGGAAATTTATTTCACCTGAAGACAACTGACTGTGACAGCTGAGCTGAGTAGCTCTCTGGAGGTGCCTATCCTTTTCACTGCGCTAGCACAGACACAAAGCCTCAGCTAATTAACCTGCCTTGGAGAGTAGTATCTCCTCACCTCGTCTTTGTGTCCCAGGTCTGTGTGAATTTCAAGTGGGTCTTAAAAGATTATGGGAAAATAGGAAGTCTCTTCATTCAGGAATTTGTTTTGGCTGCCGATGTGTGAACATGAGAATGACTCCATCGTCATTCACGTGGAAGGAGCAACAGCAGATTGGTTGGTTGGGCTAAAAATTTCCCTTGCCTTCTCGGAGATCCAGCTTGATTTCTTTGCTTTAAGTGGGGTGGTAGAGAGGAGGGAAAAGGTGGATAAAAAGAGGAAGTGTCATCTACCCCCAGGGTCAGTAGAAAATGTATTTTTTATGACTGTATATTTAGCTGTTTCTTAATTTTTGTTACTTCTACTCTGAAAAATTAATGCAGTGGGTATTCCTCATGGTATTTCAGATATTTTGAATACAGTCTGCCTTTTTCTCCTCTCTCCTTCTCACCCCTGAACCTGACCTAGGGCTGCACGATCCCAGCAGAAGGCCTAGGTAAGATCAAGGTTGAGCACAGTGCAGTGCGTGTGCTGCCAACGTGAGGCTACTGGTCCTGGTCAGGGGCCTGAGAGCTTGAGGTGATTATCTGGCAAAGGTACAGGGAAGGAAAAGTAGCTGAGATAGTTAGCCATGATAGGCAGCTCCCACAGAGAGGTGGCAAGGAAGCAACAACAGAAAGTGGGTGTAAGAGCGGTATTAATCTTCTGTTATACCATGCTAGCTACACGGATATCATCAATTCCTTTTGTGTAGATACAGTAATGCTGATTTCTTCCTTTGGGACAGAACGATTAATTAGGGTGAGATTCCCTTCAGCTGGCTTTAGACATTCAAAAAATAGGCATTGAACCTGAACTGTTTGTTTAAGGTCTCTTTGGAGACAGTGTAAAGCTATAACACCTCGTGGGAATACAGTCCACCTCTGAACAAGTATCTCATGCAGGATAGATGAATCACTCCTTGGAGGTACCTGTATCTCTTTATTTTTAGAGGGTTTCAGCTAGGGAGAATCAATCCTTTTCCTCCTGTAAAATATTTATGCGATTTCAATAGTCATCTGACCATGAAAAAGGCAGGCAGGAGCGTATAGTACAACACAGACGTGTTGTATGCATACACCAACGTGTGTACATGGGCATTCATAGGGCTCCAGGAGCCCTTCCAGAAGAAGTACAGGGCCTTAAACATTCATTTAGGGGAGCAACACTATGAAACAGTTCCAGAGGAGAAAATTTAAAGGCAAAACCTGCTTCTTCTGTTGGAGATTTCTGGTTTATTAAGCCAGTCAGAAGCTGGGGAGACTACATTTTCAGATTTTTGAGAAACAGGCAGGTCGGAAAGGGTGGTAGTCATAGGTGAGGCTTTATTAACCCCTGACAGACTGCTCTTGTAAACAGGAGTCCTAATGAGTATTAACCATACTATTTGTAAAAAATAATTGCTAAATATGGATAGAAAGAGTTTTAACAATGAGAGCAATGAAAATGTCTTCAGATATAAACACTTTAAAAACGAGTTAAAGTTTAAAAACATGTTTCTACCCATCATGCATAAACTCCATGTTCATAAAAACAAGGAAAAGGGTAATAAGGAATATCTTTTACTTTACTTTCCCTGTAAAATGAACATTCATATTAAACAAGAAAGATACAGCATATAAACCTTAATTTTGGGCTAGTTATTCCTGAGGTTCCTTTATGTATCACTTTAAAGTATACTATACATTTTTATTTCCACCAGTTTTTAAAGGTATCAGCATGTAATATACCTAAAAAATATTGTTTTATAACTGGTTTGTGATAGAATATTTATAGTAGTTGTTTATCCATAATAATGTTGTATATGTAACACAAAGATGAAAAAAGTACAACATTGTTGGCTTAAGGTAAAACTATGTGTTTTTATGGTTTACATTTCAGTATTAATAATTAATGAGTATACAGATGATTTTGTTTCCCTTTTAAAGGAGCTTTCTAGGATAGTTACATTACAAAATTACTAAAGAGCTAGTTTTTAGGTGTTTAACTGTAAAGTGGCTCGTGATGAAATACAGATGGCTTCATTTTTCATAAGAATGGTCCTTAGTAACATTAAGTGGTACTACTAAAAGTTTTTCTGTTCCAGACCTTCAAATGCCTTTCATAAGTGATGATATGGAAGTTCCAGACAGACTGGTGAGATGTAATTCTGTTCATTGGATCAGGAGACTCTAAGATCTTGGTTATATTTCTTGCTGAGGTGCCAAGTGCCACTGGAGAGGTGGTAGGGTAACCAATACATCTATGCTGTGTGTTGGACTGACAGATACAAACCAGGACTTATATACCTGACTTTTCAAGGCCAGGAGTGATATCTCATGCTGCCTAGAGTGGCACTAGATTCTATATTTAGGAAAAGGAGTCCCTCACTGACCTAAGGAGACATTGATTTTAGGGAGACATGACTTGCATGCTTGAAGTTGTCTTTGTCAATGATAAAGGGAATCTGGAGTGACTAGTCCGGTTGTGGGCATTTAAGCCGTAAAAGTAAAGTTAGGTGAGCTGAATTTTACTTTTGAGATCCAAGTCCAAAACTTACTGCCCTAATCTTCTGTTCAGCTGCCAGTTCATCCTAGGAGTCTCATAAAATATTTAAGTTTCTAATTCCTATTCTTCCCCTGAATTTCATAGAAAAGCTGAGAAACAAAGTTAGCGTTTAGGACCATAAGCTGATAGACCTTCAGTGCCAAAGCCGGCAGTGTAGTGGTGTCATACCATCAAAACAAGGAGCCTTGATGCCTTACAGCTGTTAAGTATGTCTGTCAGAACACAACTGGAATTGATCCAGCTGTTTTCTCTAAGAAAGTCTTATCATTAGGATTAAGATTTGGGTTCAGGACTTGTTTCAGCTTGGGATGACTTGAGGTTTAATTAAGTTGTCCACGAATAAGCCCCTAGTGCTATTTCAAACATCCCAGGTTTATCTGTCCACAGAGCTGGTGGACATAACACAGGAACTAAATAGACCTGGGGTGTCAACCAAAGGGCAGCTGGAATTCTACCCTGAACACATTTACAGCTCCAGATGCCTTTGTATAGGCAACTGGATGAATCTCCTAACATCAGTGTATAAACTTCAGAGGGAGGCAGTGGTATAGCCAAGTTCTGTGGCTAATGTTTCAGAGCTGTTATCTTTGCGTGAGTCTGCTCCCGGTAGGCAAATTCTCTGGACTGCTCTTCGGTGCCTAGCTCTCTCCACTAATCAATTAGGAAGCCTAAGCACCCAATTTAGGCAGTCTGTGACTGCCTAATTAATGTTCTTAATTTTCCTAGCTCCTGAAAGGGAATTAGGAGATGATATAAGTCTTTGAGACTGTGCCCAAGCAGACAGCACTTCATTATTGAAATTATCCAAGAGCCTAAAATATGCTTCTGGACAACCTGATAACTACCTAAATCCTGATCCCCATGCTATATAACACATGACTATACAATCTTTGGATTTTGTTATTTTGTCTAACACATTTATTGTATAGGTAACGTGATAAGAGTAGGTTTAACTCCTGATATACCATGCCAAGTTCTGTAGCCCTGTAAGTGAATGGGAGATGCCAAGCCCTTCAGGATTTGTTGCATAAAAGTAGAAGAGAGCATAGGCTCTAAGTTTAATGTGAACTTGTTTTCTTTTAAAGGCAGAAAATTCTGATTCAATTCATTCTGTTTTGTAAAGGATTTGAAACTGCATCTCTCACCAAAATGTTCTAAGCATCAGGCTAGTAGATTTTCTGGGGTTGGCTGCTCACAGCCTCTCCTTGCGAGACGTGATGTTCCACTTCACAGAGAGTGATTAAATATTCATTAAGCTAGTGAAAGAACAAGCTTCTCAGAAGACAGAAAGAGTCTGGTACTTAAGGCAGTCACCTGGGAAAAAGGGAGATCTGGATTCCAGTCACTGCTGTAATGATTACTTAGTATTAAATACATACACTGGTTCACGAACTGGAACCCAGCTTCTTTTTTCTTGTGGGGAGGGGCGCTGACTATCAAGTACTTCGCACTTTCTGTCTGTTCCAGTGATTACTTAACTATCCAGGAAAGCTGTGGCTGGGGAGAACTAGCTCTTCTCTAGGAGGTGGGAGATTGTAGTTCCATGTGGGAAAGAAAACGAAGTGTGCATTTCTTAGGCCCTTTTATCATCCAAAAGCCAGAAGAGGAAGGGATCCCCCTTTTGTTAGGGGGTAAAATGCTGTAATTCAGGATTTTAGAATCATGGAATCCCAAGTGGAAGACAGCATCTCTTCTAATTCAAAACTAAGTTGCAGCACAGAGGGAAGTTTTAAGGCATATGCTTAATCTTGACATTTCCTGAAGTGCTTCCTTGCCTAGCACGTCTTTGTAGATTCCATCTTTTCCATACAATCTATAAGGAAACAGACATCTAACTCAGGACTGCAGATTTTGCTGCAACAGTACATTTGTTGGACAGGTGCTATGATATTTAACTAAAATCCCTTGCAGATCTGTCCTCTAAGGTAAAATTCTCAAAGACATTTTGCATTGCTTTCATAACTCCTCTTGAAGTCAGTGTAGATTTTACCAAGGACTTAAGAAGGGGCAGACCTGTATCAGCAGAGATGTCTCTTATGCCTCATTTTCCCCATGCAATTTCAAGGTAAAAAGAGTATATATGGAAATACATGTTTCCAGAATCCATTTAATTCTTGATACAAAGACAATGGATTCCTCTCTTTGATTTTTTTTTTTTTAAACATGTATGTTTCTATGCTGGTAAATATTAAGTTATGTACATTGATGTGAATAATTTGAACTTCTAATTTGCCTCATGGAGATGTGGCTCTCATTTATCAACAGATGACCTAGGAACTTTCAGGGTTATGCTGCATAGGGCGAACCCGAGCAGTAAGTTATGTCTATGAACTTGCTAATTCAGGACCTGGATTACCCATATCTGGATGTTGAAAACTTCTGACATTAGGCAGTGAGAGAAACAAAAGACAAATAAATATTGATTCCCTTACAGAACACATTGAAAAAGAATTAAAAAAACCAACCAGACAAATCTTTACCATGTCACAATACGAACCAGAGTTAAATTTTCACCTTGGAAGGTAAACAGCTGGTTTTCCCTGCCTCAGAAAGAGGATGGAAGAAGTGATTTGGGAAAAAGAGGGGACTAGATTGATTTCTGCATAGACATAAGTCAGAGTAGACCTTAAATAACCCCTTCTCATGTTTTGTATTTTCTCCTTGCCTTCTCTCTCTCTCCCTCTCTCTCCTTCCTGCCTACAATTAATCCTTTACTGTTTCCTTTCATCTTTGAGTTCTTCACTCTTTCTCTTCTGTTATTTTTGCTTCCTTCCTGAACTCTTATCACTCTATCCAACCACAGGCATTCCAGACTCACTCGCACAGAATATTCCTCAAAATCATCCTTAAATGGAGGATTTGGCTGCAAATTCACTCACAGCTACTTCTTTCTGTCCCAATAGAACAAAATATTTATCCAGAAAGGCATGACAGGAAAGCTAGGATCCTCTGTCTCTGAAAATACAGTCTTTGAACTTTTCAGCCAGAGGAAGTTTTCTGTTGGCTATCGCTTATGAAAAACTGTTGGCTTTGTTCATTTTTATTCTTATTCACTAAAGTTCAACAACCTAAAAGAAATGTCTGGGCCTTGATCCTTGAATCTATTGAAAGCACAAAGGAGAAAGAGGGGACTAGAAAGGAAAACTATTAGGTTACACTAAGTGTGTGCTCTTCCAGACTGAAAGAGAGCAAGATTAAGGATGAGATGTGGATAGGATGAGGCAAGAGATACAGAAATTCTCCCTAAAGCCTCTGTACTTGTCTGCTGCTAATAACCCTTTTTTAGCTTCAACATGCTGGCAGCTCTCTGCATTACCTGCCTTTCTGAAAAATAAAAGGATAGAAGACATTTTAAATAATTCCAAGTTTAGTCATGTTAAAAAAAAAGTGAAGGAATGAGAAGCCAGTAGGCAAGTGGGTTTCTTGGTGTGGCTCAGAAGTGCTGGAGCAGGTGGCTCAATCTGGGGGGCAGCTGGTACTATATCGGCTGGTGTTCCACTCCTGCCCGGGCATCTGAGATTCATGTTCCAATTAGCCCCTAAACTGAGAAGTACTCTGGGATGCTGCTAGGTCACATTTTAATTAAAATTCAGAAGATTCTTGAAACACATTGGGGAGCTCATAAAATAATTTTACTCGTAGCTCTTTTACTATTGTCCCCATTCCTCTTCACTAAGCCTCCCTCTTTGAACTAAGGGATGAGAGACAGGCCTCTCACCTTGCAAAGCAAAGCTTGGTCTCCACAACATGCTGATGGTCATTTTAAAGGAGTCACTCTAAATTAATTTATTAATGCCAGACTGTTCCTGTATGTGTGTGGCCAATGCAATTGTATGGAAGAAAAATCCATCAGGGGCTTTAAAGGACCAGAGATAGCACTTCTGTTTCTACATTTCTGTTTCAGTTTCTGGCACTCAATCTAGCATCAAAAGAGGAGCTACTGATCCTCTGCAGCGTCATTGGACAGTCAATAAAGTCTGTCTGTCAAAAAAGTCACTTGAGTGTCAGCAGGTTGGGTAAGGTGTCCTGCTCTGGCATGCAGAGTGGCCAAAATAATTAGACGCTTATTTAGGGATTCATGGGAGACTTCATGCTGATTTCTGCGACGTCAATGGCGATCAGTGGGAAAGGGGCAACAAGCGGCAATTACGTATCTGATTGCTTTCTCTTAAGTACTTATATATCAGCTCTTCAATTAGCAACATAATTGGGTGTTTAAAGCTCTTAATGAAGAAGAAAAGCAAGTATTCCACAGCCCTCTCAGTCTGAGGGTAAGAATTTGTAGATATGCATGCCCTAATTGTGCCCTTTGGACCTACTTCAGAAGGAAAGGTGTGAACACACACACTGAATATACACCTGCGAGGTGGAGGATCTTCTCAGGGTGAGACCACAGGCTAGGGTGCCCATAGAACCTGGCTGTTCCACACCTGGCTGGGCAGTTTAGGACCAGAATTATCATATAACCTGGTTAGCCAGACTAGTGTGTAACAGTTGGGAATCACAGGGGTATCATACTCAGCAGAGCACAAATGATTAAAGGTCAGTCTGAACAGGTCTAGCAAATCAGGTTCTTCTGGGAACTTCTCTCTCTCTCTCATTAGCATTCTGACGTGCTGATAGACACAAAGCTGCATTCTGTAAAGTCATCCTAGTTGCAGAAAAAAAAAAGAAGAAAAGACAATAAAGAAGGTAACTTTGTATACCTAGCAGTGTTATACTGCGATACTGTCTTATAAGCATTTAAGAAACCTACACACTGTTAATTCTAAACAATCTAAATCTAAACAATTAAAGTCTATGAAGCCTAACTTGGGACTGTATGAAACTTATTTTTCTTCTGGTAATTTTCTTAATAGCACTTAAAGCATTAGTCACTATAGCCTAGTCAGAGCTCCTGATACTCTGGAGGCACTCCTGAAAGACTGAAAAATTCCGAACAGTTTTTATGGCAGAAAAAAAGGGAGGAGGTATAGACAACTGTAGTTTTACAGGCCATTTCTAACAAAACAAAGATTACAGAACATGCCAGCCAATCACCTCTTCTATGTATTTTTAAAGTCACCAGTTTTGAGAAAAGATTTGTTGAAATGTCATCACCATCCCCTTCACCAACTCAGAATCCTTTCAGAATTCGCCCAGCCAAATACTGCTCAGAATTAATGAAAAACAACAGTGAAATTAACAGCAAATTACTTAGTTTCTAAGATGTGAAAAGAATTGCAGCCTACATTAATGGAGCTCTTCATTTTGAGAGTGAAAACCAAGTCCTGTAGTTCATCATCACAGAAACAAAGAAATTGTAAATAGTATGAAAGTAGCCAGACAGTGGAATTTGGGAAATATTGATTTGTGTAGTGCCCAGTTTGGCATAATATTTTGTCTTTATTCTATTTGTAAGTGAAAGGAAGAAAATTCAAGGTAGAATAAAAAGAGATGTGGTTTCAATATACAGTTGTTGTTTGTGTGCACGCTTAGATGTTTATCTGCATTGACCATTTAGATACTGTAAGAAGAAATGGACAGGAGGGAAAAATCAGAGACTACTGTTGTTTTTCACAGTCTCAAGAAATTATAAACCTGCTGATGTACATCTTTAGGATTTTTTCTCCCTTTTTCTTTATACTTTTCCTGACCTAAATGCATTTGCACTGGACTTTGAGATTCAGCACATCTGTCTGCTACTTTGGTTTTTGGTTGGTTTTTTTTTTTTGTTTGTTTGGTTTGGTTTTTTGGGGGGGTTTTTTGTGCTAGAAGCCTCCAGAGCCCTCTCTCTGCTTTCCCTTTGTTATCAACCACAACAGAAGCCAAGAGCAAGTTTAGTTCTCTTGAAGATCATCTCCCTGTCAACATCAGTTTTCCTTAGCTCTCACTACCACCTCTCCTGGCACAACTGGTATGGAGTCCACATCCGCTGGGTCCCACATCAGAGAGACTCTCGTTCTGACACGGATGTGTCAGTGTGACATGTTTAAAGAAATCAGAGTGTAAGGCTGTGTTTTAATTACCAGTTCTTAGGTGGAAGACACTGCCTTGCTTTCATTTCCTCTAGTGGCTTTATACCTAGAATAAAATACCTACCAGTTGATATCAAGAATGTAGGAAGGTAACAGACAAAATGAATTCATTTTATGGAGGCTGGGTAGAAGGCAGATCATTCCTGTTAAAATATTTTGGAAGTGATGGTGGCCAAAGGCAATGGAAACATATCTTTACTGAGTTAGGACGGGATTAGCTTCAATCAGAGGTAATTGCTTAGACTCCTTTTACAGGCAACAACAACAAAAATGTGCTTCTGGAGAGTGACACTTCTCTTCTGAAAGTAGATGTCCAAATACGTCATATGAATTGAGGTCTACGATGTCTAGTCCTCCTCATTACCTAAATATCTAGACAACTAATTTATATATGTAAATGTTGACATATAAAATATCTCAGGCTGGCCAAGAGGAACCTCACACATATTGCATTTTTTCAAGTACAGATTCAGGAAAATCACTTAAAATGCACATATAAAATATATGGAGGCACTTCAGTACTCTCATCTACTGGACCTTCTAGTACAAAATTCAGATACCCAGCTTTGTTAACCTCACATATCCACTGCTGATAGTCTCTAGAACAAACTACTTTTTGAAGGAGATGTTGGAGTGCTCCAAAATGATGCAGGGGAGTTAGTTAGTTGTCAAGTGCCATGGATAGTCAGAGGTGCTCTGACTGATTCTGCTGCTACAGGGTTGAATGGTGCTTTAGTTATAAAACACTATGGGAACCATACACTTATTTGTTTGTTTTGTGTGGGGGGAAAAAAGAGGGAAGTATATGAAACCTTTAAAATTAACGCAGTTGTATTTAGGCAGTAAATAAATACTTTTGGAAGAAACAGTTTTAGGAGAAACATATTTCTAATGGTCTTTTGGATTTTAGTGCATTATTTTCATGGCTGCTTTGAGATCACTTTTAATTTAGTCTGTACCTTTTATACATTGAGCAAGAGAAAACATTTCTTTCAAGAAAACACTCAAATTAGGAGGGAAAAGAACACAAACCATTCAGTTTATTTGCTTTGTTTTCACATATCATACCTCGAAAAATATTGAAGTGGTGGTGTATCTCTGATTGCAGCTATCTCCACGGCTTGGGGAATACAGTTTATTTGAAGGAACCTATCTTTGCTTGCTCATTGCGTTGTTCTCTTGATTTTGTCTCCCTCTTTTTTTTTTTTTCCCATTTTCCTCTGACTAACTGGAAATTGATTGTTTTCTAAGTAGGGTTGTTATTTCTGTGCTCCTTAGCTAAGTATTTAATTTCATACTTGATTTAAAAAAAAAAATCATCTGCTGTTGGCTTGTCTTTACTATGTATTGCTTTAATGATTCTTGGTAGGCTTCCTATGCACTGATTAATACAAATAAATAAAATGCCAGTATTTATGGTAAGAAGGAATACGCATACGTATATTTCCTGTATATTAGTAATCTGACTGTTTTGTTCTCTTTCTCCCTCTAAATGCAATTACATCACAAAATTGATTTTGCTCCTTTCCAATACAGTGCTACAGTGAAAAAAAAACCCCAAAATTCTACAATTAATGGGAATCCTAGTTGCTTCTTACAGGTGAGAAACATTTGGGAGGGAAAAATTAATTTTTTTCAGTCTGCACAGCATATTATGTACCATAAATGTAATAACTGTTCTTGCCACATGTAATTCAAACAAATAATTATTTTTGAAAATCTGAAAAAAGTGTTCAAATCCATTATTTGGAGGGAAACATGATGAAATGTTTTCTCATTTCATTTGTGAGGAACTCTGTTTTGCTAGTCAGAATAAAATAGATATCGAAAGTAAAGAGCAGCAAGACACAATATCTCATCAACTGAAATGAAAAATCTCATTTATCTAATCACATACTCCTATTATATTTGCATTATACCAAAGTGCATCAGTTCATCTAATGTAAGAGTGGGGGAAGGGAGATAGAGGTGATGAAAGAAGAAAAGTTATGCGCTTAATTCCCTTGCCAGGCAAGTTTTTAAGATGTCATCATATGCTGTGAGAATAACCAGAGTGCAAAGCTAGCTCCAGGAGGGGTAGAAGTGGATATCTACATGATGGCTTATTTCCTGAGGACACTACAGAAGCTGCCACCTCATCCAGAATAAATTTTCTGGTACACTTCATGTTAGATCATAATAATGACCAAAAGGCTTTCTCAGGTGGCTGATAGGTAGTCATCTTTGCAGGCCCCTGTATCAGGACACAATACTTCCTTTGCAGGTATTTACATCAGTATTGACAATTCAGATGAATTTGTGACTTCCGTGTTGGAGGACCTGCTGTCCTCAGAGTTCCAAAATAACCAGTGAAGGCTGTGAACACAAGCAACATTGTTCTTTTCTGCTACCTTCACTTAGGGTTACCTGCTGTTAAACATCCAACTTGGTGTTGGCTTGACCTGCCAAGATACTTTTTTACTTTAATTAAAATATCTGTTTTAACATATAATCTGTCAAATAACAACATTAGTTAGAGTGTGAGAGAAAAGTGTGGAAGGAAGAGAGTAAGAAAACAGACAAATATTTACTAGACAATCCCAGTCAATGAATGTTTGGAATCAGACTTCAAGAATTCACTGTAAAAATACAACTGCAATCTGTAGTACTGAAAGAAGTCAATCAGCAGAACTGGTTGCAAAATGAAGTTTTGTTTTCACACGAAATTTCACATTTCAGAATGCACTTGTCTTTAAAATGTGGGAAATGCTGAAATCCCAAATTATTCCGTGTCACAGAAAGCCTGCAACATTTTTTATTCAGCAACTTCAAATAATTGTGTTACAAATAATTACTTTGATAAAGCCAAAATGTTTTATTTATGAAAAGCATAATACTATCATCTGAAATAGGTATAACAACGTTTAGAACTCCATTTTGATTTTGATCTACTCAGAATCATCTAGTGGGCTGCAAAAGAAATTTTTTAATGAACAGCACCCTCAAAAATGGTTGGAGCCCCTTTTAAACTGGCACTGTATATGCAGCAGTCGAACAAGGGAAGATACAATAGCATACATCCACGACTTCAATTATGAATTGCATGTTTCAGATACCCCTCCATGGCAGTACTCACAATCCAGCGGAGCTAGCAATATAAATCACAGGGCATAATGTAATGGAAAGGCAACTTGATAGAAAAACACCCTGCAATTTTAGCAAACAGCATGTGCACAGTGTTGGTTTATGGCGTAGAGGGTGTTCAGTAAAAGCTGATTAGCTTCTACACAAGCTACAGAAGCCTACTGAGTTTGACATGACATTTCTCCAGAGCCACAAGCGCTGCTTCAGAGGACTTTGGCAACAAGCAATAGCCAATCTTAGCTGTCATAATATGTCCTGGTAGGGACTGGGCCAGTTGTCCATCCAGCTAATGAGTGCTTAGACTTGGTTTAAGTAGTGAATCTCCCTAAGTGTTTCCTAGAGGAGGGCATGGGAGGATTCTCCCAAGGGCCGCTATATCCAAACTCGTATCTGTTTGACAATCCCTATGGTGAACTCTCACACATCTCGTTCCCCTTTCCTCTGAAAGTTTTTCTCAAATTCTCATATTATGCTACATTATCAGGCACCACCAAACTTATCAGGCACTAGGGGAACAAGCCACCATAAAAAAGAAGGACAGGCTGCTAATGAAACACAGCAAAGAAACCGCATCTCCCTACAGTCACTGTGATGAGGCTTTAAAGGATGCAGTGGATGACTGTGATGTTTGCAGTGTGATATCCTCTACTGGCAGTCAATAAGAGAAATTGAAAGAATATTTCAACAAGTTTCGGTGCAAAGATTTAACCTTCCCAAGAGCCTCTGTCTTCCTCTCCCAGGCTGAAATAACACATTACAGTGACATTCTAGCTGAAACCTTTGCATGAAAGGTGACATAGCTTCAGAAAAGAGAGGTCATTCTACTCAGTAGTCAGAGGACTGGTATCCTCCCTGAAGCTGTGGATTCAAATTCCTTTAAGCAGCAGAGGGACTTAATCTCAGTCTTGCACAACATGGGTTACCACTTTGCTGAGATTCACCATCATTCATTCTTCTGCCAGTATTTTGTACGGACCCTAACCTTTTAAATATGTTAGAGGTATGAAACAGACACTGCACAGCAGTGAGACACTTCTGGAATGGGAAAAACAAGGAAATTAGTGTTCTTGGGCAGCCTTCAATGACAGCAACTGGGAGCATGATGGGGGCAAAGGCCATTTGGGATCAACAATAGCTTTTGGATTTAAAATATGAGATAGTAGTTAAACACTTCAGTGTCATTTAAATTCCTTTGTGTATCTCTCTCCTATTCCCTCTACCATTCTTTCTTGTTCACACGTGTCCTTGTGACTAGATTTAAAAATCAGTATTCTCTATTAAAGAGATCACAATATGTGCACTTCTGAGGACACTTGCCTGTCTTTTTTCCATAATGTTTGTGCTCCTCAGTCACAGTTTAACTTTTTCAATAGTGAAGCCACTATACAGACCACCGATAGCAGACGTGTGTTCCTATGCCACCCTGCAAAATCAGGAATTTTCCCTCCACTCACTGTCAATACTGCTTTCAATTTCATGCACTTCAACACTGACTTTGCTATGCTTTTCTGAATAAATTGACCATTGGGAAAAAAAAAAGGAAAATAAAAGGAAAACACTTGCCAACATTCACAGGTATGCTCATTCATTTTGAATGCTAGTGATAAAACTGGAAATTAGTTAGTCTTGCTGCAGACCTGGCTTGGAATTGTTAACGAGAGTCTGTGACCAGCTTCAGTGCTTGAGGTATTTAACAAAAACAACTGGAAATCTTCATACGTAGGTTTGAGTAAAGCCAGTCCTCGATGGCTTCAATCAGAATTGTGTGTTTAATCTGAATGTGCTTCAGGTCGCTGCTCAAAGTTGCCCTTTATAAGAATACCACTTCCATTTTCCCTTCCTAATAGCTATAGAATTTTTTTCTGGTGTCTGAAAACATATGATCTCTCAGGCAGCTTCTGAGTAAATAACCTTTTCTATGTCAGCTTCTCTGCCCAATTCAGTTCTCCTGCGAACTCCACAATTTTTATATGGATTTTGTTAATGGTTCTTTGTCTGAAAAGATTATCTTTCCCTCCGCAAAATCTTTCCAGTTCTATTTTGCTTCACTTTAGATTTCAAGCCAGTCATTCGTAGAATGATTTGCATTTTGTAGGATTGGTCTTGACACACCTTCCTGATAGATTTTTCCTCAAACATGAAAGTTCTTATGGAAATGACACTTGGCTTTATGCACTTTCCACTTCTTATCCCTGACAGTCTGTTCGACTCATACAACCCGGCACATTCTCAATCTGCGGCGCCCAACTGAGATTATCATCTTTGTACAACTTGTTAATGTCAGTGGCATTTAGAAGTCTTTGCACTGAGCTATGAAATAATTCAGATGCAGAGAGAATCCCCCAAAAAGGCATTCGAAAAGAATGCCTGCAGACAAAAAAATTTGAAACATCCACTATCATGAACCTTCCCATTTAAGGGGATTTTGCCAAACAGATCTGAAGCTCCCCAAACAATAGTAGGGGCATTGGCCAGCTCTCTTGGGATGGATGGGCTAGTTAACATGACATAATACTTCCAGCATCATGTCAGTTCTTAATTCCAGATGCTTTACCCATGATCACAGAAACCAAATTTCAGCCCTCACTTCCCAAACCCTTAAAAAAGTGTACATTCATTACGTGGTTCTTCAGTTTTCTACTTTCTGCTCTTAATGTGATGTACTGCCACTTATTCTTTGGCTTTATTCTATCTCAACGGTTCTCTAAAAGCTGTCCATTTGTTATAAACTAGGCTTTACTCTATGAAAAGAAAGTAGGCTTTAACTCTGTTCCACTTTACCCCTTTTATGATATTCAAGCGGTGAAAGGGCAGAAGAGACTAATAGGGTGTGGAAGACATGTCCTTAGGAGTTTTCTCGAGAAAAGGCAACTTAACTTCAAGTATTTTTAAAGTTTTCTTTTATCTTTTTTTTTTTTCCCTTCACCTCTGTGTTTAGGTGCTATTGGAGAACTTGCTTTTGTAAATTCAGCTTTTTTCCTTAAGCCTGGACATAAAATCACACCCAGCATTCACTGGACACTAAATTTTGAAGATGATACAGCAATGTTTGAAATGGGAGGGTGATAATTTAATTCCACAGCTGCATCAAACATGTAAGAGAAAGTGTATATTGACAAGTGTACAAATTACTTTAAAATTTTTGTACCTGTTTGCTTGTAAAATGTAATGTGCTGCTCTAGATATTTTATTACCCCAGATAGTGGGTGTGTGAGGACTGCAGATGCCGTCCCAACCTAAAGGTATTTCAGAGCGCTCACCTGAACGTATCCTCTGGTTGGTGTGCAGATTTAGGGTTATATTTGGCACCATTTGTGACCATGAAGCGTAGACAATATTAAACAAGATTGTGCTTGAAAAATTGCCTTTTCTATTCTTGT
This sequence comes from Oreocharis arfaki, assembly GCA_013398015.1. Taxonomy (NCBI): domain Eukaryota; kingdom Metazoa; phylum Chordata; class Aves; order Passeriformes; family Paramythiidae; genus Oreocharis; species Oreocharis arfaki. Next base: position 755,188 of record VZRR01000841.1, read on the forward strand.
AACACACCCAACATGCATGGTCTGCACATTAGAAAAAATTTTCTTTTGTTTGGATACTGACAGACTGTTTTTTTTCCTGAAACAGCATTATGCCAATTGATACTGTCTAATATCAGAAACCTCCAGATAAACCTTGAAATTTTTTGAGGTATATCTGCATTAGGCAATCAGATTTATCTGACTGCCACTAATTGCAGCTGTTACTGCTGAGTGAGGCAGTGCTATGCAGAACAAATACAAGCTTTGGTCCTGGAAACAATATACCCGTATTACAGCACTATGGCACTTGAAACAAGAAATCTTCCTCCTCTGCAGGGCTAATTAGCTCAGTTCAGGATTGCATTCCTGTGATCACAGTGTTTCATGTCATAGGGCTATCAAGTATTATGTGTTGGTCTCTATACTGTAAACATAAGCAGTCAATAACTAAGCTATTATTTATTAACAAGGTACAGAGTACTATATTCAAGGATATTTCCTGTCAGGTTCAGCTCTCTATTTGGATTTTCAGTTGTTGGAAACTCATTTCACTTCAGTTTTTACTGCTTAGACTGTGTTTTAGTGGGGTGTTGGAGTGTGTTGTGGGCTAAGCTCCCTGCTGTTACTAAGTCCTCTTCTTCCTTCTGCTCATACCTGGGCAATGCTGCTGCTCACCTTATACCACCGTAGATGATCTGGCTAATCTCATCAGTCCTTTGAAAACTATCCTGTCATAACACAGCAACAGCATCAACAAGTATTTAGGTTCTGGTAGGTCACCAAACAGAATCAGTCTTACAAGTGCCAGGTTAGCGAGAAGGAGAGAGGAGGACCATGTAGCTGTTACCTGGGGAGAAGAAAGGCAAAAACATCAAGAGGGGACTGGGAACTTCTCCCTCTTTTTGGAGGTAGCTGTTGGATGAGGCCAATTTCTGGAAAAGCTGTGACCTTATCAGGTAAATCAGGTGAATCTCAGACTAAAAATATCCATAACTGGGCAGAGCCTACATCTGCAAAAGCCATGGTCCATGCTACTATTCTCTCTTATTTGCGGTAGGCAGAGGCAAATTCATCTTATCAAGATCCAACCAGCCCTTCTGAAATTCATATTGAGGTATGAGTGCATTAAATCACACCTTCAGATGATCCACTTAAAAGAAAATAGGCCTAAAAGTCACCCAGATTTTTAAATAAATGAAAAAAGTTTTCCATACTGTATGAGCAACAGAAAAGTAGATGCTGTGTGGGAAATGCTTTCCATCGTAGAATAATAAAATGATTTAGCTTGGAAATAACCTCTAAGATCATCAAGTCCATCATTAATCTGACAATGTCAGATCCACCATTAAACCATGTCCCTAAGCACCACACTTATGTGTCTTTGAACACTTCCAGGGACAGTGATTCCCTTGACTGGTCAGCCATTTCTTGATGATTTTTTAGTGAATATTTTTTTCCTGATATCCAAACTCCATGTCCCCGATGCAATTTGAGATCATTTCCTCTTGTCCTGTTACTTGTTACTTGGGAGAAAAGACTCACTGACATGGTCTCCCTACCACGGAGAGGAAAGGAAAGGGATGAGATGCACTGAGTGTCCAGGTATGGAGACGCAATTCTGGGTAACTTTTCTAACATAAAAAGAATGAAAGAAGGGTATTTTTGTGATAAGGACTGAAGATTTGGGGAGTTTGTCGAAGACTACCCCTATGCATCAAATGGTAGCCTTGTCTAAGAAGCTGTATTTTTATCTCTGACTGTGAGTAACTGTAGTATTTAGTGTATATGAATATTTGATGATTAACTTTGGTTAAGAGCTATGCTATCTCTGTTCATATCATAAATTCAAGCTCTGAAGCAATAGCTTGGACAAAACACTAAGGACTCAATTGTGCCTTGAAGGCACGGCACCACACTGGGTATAATGCAGAGGCACATCACCTTGCCAGGAGCTCCAGGAGGGGCTGTGCCTCAGGCATGCACTCTGCCTCCTGCAGCTCCTGGGGAATGCAGCTAATGCACTCCACTTACATGGGCTGCAGCGTGTACTCCAAAGGCAGGAGACTCTCCTGGCCTCAGAAGACCTGGAGATTGAGACCCTTCAGCCTCGTGAACCTGCCTCGTTTCTGTGAAACAACTGCACTACCAGAGGTCCTAGCAGCAATTTTGAAGGAGCCACCATGAAGCCAAAGAGTTGTCTCTCCTCTGTACTTAGCATACATGGGTGCTGTTTGTGGCAGCTCTTTAGAAATCCAGCTGGAAGACTGTAGGAGTGTCTCAAAAGCACATTTGCATTCTGTAGGGAGAGGTTCACCACTCTGTACCTCGCGTGACAGCTATCCTGTCTACTGCTGGTATGTGTCTTAAGATTGCGCTGGTCTGCATGGTGTCCCAGGATGTCAGCTCGGGTACAGTAGAGAGGCTGATGGAAATATTGTCCATCAACAAGAGTACAAGGACTGCAGTGAAATCTGCACCTCACCAGGAAAGTGGTTAGCAGAGAGGTTCATGCTCTTCTGTTCTGCAGGCCTGAACACATAGTGTCACTCTACACCTCTGAAAATATCTTGCAATATTCATACACTTGATGCTATGCCGAGGTGGCTTGACTTTAAAATTGTTTTCTTAAGGGAAGAAAGGTTTGCATGCAAGTGGAATTTCATAATTTGTGTAATACAGTAGGACACTAGCAAATGTAACAAATAATATGCCTGATGGATAAAATTGGAACTCATTATTTGCTTGCTGTTTAAAATGTGTTAAGGATGTTAGACGTTTCATTTATGTCTCTGTTCATAGAGTGCTTTCTTTTAGTTCTTGTTCTGTAAGCTCTTCATATATGCTCGAGGTTCATATATGCTGCTTCAATTTTGTATGTCTGTGAGAGGGATCTGGTTGTGGGTGTGAGACTCAGGTGGATTACTGTGGTTACATTATCCTGACAGGTAGTTGCATAGCTCATTCTTAAACCCATTCTTCCCTGGGCTATCTATTCTTCTGTTTATTATCCTCATCGCTAGAAAGTGACTAATGACTGAGTTGAACTTGCGGTAACAATGTAAACGCTTTCCTTTTCCAGAGCACTACAGAGAACAGATTATTTGTTCTCCTTAAGATCGTTTTACCTTTTTTAAAAATACTGAGAACATCAACCCACCCCCTCTCAGGACTTGTCAAGACTGAACAACCTAATTATGCCAAACTTTTCCTGCAGTCCCTGTTTTCTTGCACTCTGATCATCATTGTACTTTGAGCTCCTTCCAGATGTTGTGCATTTTCACTGAAGTTCACTGACCACCATAATGCAGCTGAAGAGCCACCAGTGCTGAATAAACTGGATTGACTTGGGCTGTATGTATTCTATCATCACACTTCTCTTTATTATGCAATTCATTATATTACGTGTCCAGGATTTGGTGTGGTCGATGAGGCTGTAGAAAGAACGGCACTTTAAGAAAGCAACCAACTAATATGGGAAGACTCTCTGAAAATCTGATGATGGAATAAAAGTTTGGGTGAAAGGGATCACAGGCTCATCATGCTGAGAACAGGAAGGAGGGAGAACAGCAGAGTAGGCATAATGGACTTCAGAAGAGCACTCTTCAACAGCTGAGGAAACTGGTAAGTAGGGTCCCTCGGGAAGATAATATAAAGGATAAAGGAATTCAGAAGACCTGGCAGTTATTGAAAGAGACTGTATTAAAAGCACAAAGCAAAGTATTCTGATGCGAAGGAGAGCTTGGAAGAGACAATGCGGCTGAATCAGGAACTCTTTCAGGAGTAAAGAATGGGAAAAAAAGGAGATATATTAAAAGTGGAAACAAGGACAGCTGAATAAGGATGTGCGTGGAGGATAATAGCACAAGCATGTAGGGATGAACTCAGAAAGGCTAAAATGCAAAATGACTTACAACTAGCAAGGGAGATGAAAGGCAAGCAGACACGGTTCTAGAAATACATTAGGGAGGGAATAGAGGGAAAGCAACAAAAAGTATCATATTGGTACCGAACAGGGAAGGGAAGGAAAGTAAATAACAGAAGGCACAGGGAAAGGACACTATACTCTTTTTTTCGCCTGCTTTCAAGTTAATAAAACTAAATTAAGAGGTGTTAGAATAACATGAAAAAATTCACCCCCAAATTCATAGGATGTTAGCTGAAACAGCTGAAAAGGTATCACTTTTTGGAATTAATGGAAGCTAAGTGAACACTGGAAGAAGGGCACTTGGGCTAAGTCTAAATTAGCAAGTAGTGTGGCACAGCAGGAGGGGCTATGGAGAGGCAGAGTTGAAGACCTTATGTCCACACAGTTCCTTTCTTCAAACTTACTTCCATTTGGTCCCATGCAGCATCTTTAGTGGGCTTTTGATGGATGTTTTCCAGTTTAGTTTAATCCAGGAGGAACTCACGAGACTGAGTGTGAGCTAAAGCATAAGGACTGTTGGGAGATTTATTCCAGAGGCATGTATCTGATTTGAATTGAAATGGTAATGTTGGTATAGCCATTTAGGACTAAACTGGGGAAAAATGAAGGAACTAGAGATAAATGTGCCTGTCTTCAACAGCAAGTCATTCTAAAGTCATTTTTAAATGAAAAAGAGAAAAAAAATCAAGTTGTAAGTATGTGACGTAATTTAACTTTGGATCATTCTCATGCAGGACTTTCATGAGCAAATCAGAAAAATAGCTGAATAAAATCTCTGTTACATTTGTGTGTGACAGGTGGAAAACTTTGCTGAAAATAACATATGAACTTTATCGTGAAGAGAACATTTCAAAATGCATCCCGAAGAAGTATGTACTGGGCCAGATTTGGATTAATGACTTGGGTTATGGAAGTGAAACTACATTTGTATGTTTGTTCATGATGCTAAACTTAGGACTTCTGTAAGTGAGAAGGGAAAGAGGATCTAATTGCATTAGATCAAATTCAAAATACTTTTGTTATATTAAAGTTATATCTGTCCCCAAATCAACACAATGGATTTGAGCAAGAATCTCCAGGTGAAAAAGAGGCAAATGTCATTCTGTGGTGTGTGAACAAGTGTGTCATATATAAGATAGGGAGATCACCATTTTACATTGCATGTGAGCCCTCAGAGGAAGCCTGTTCTTAGATTTGGGTTGCACACTTGAGCAAAGATGTTGACAACATGCAAGAGTCCAGATGAGCACAGGAATGACATATTTCAGAAACTTAAGATCTAAAGAAAGGTTGCATAAATCCACAAAGCTTAGGTGAAAAAAAAAAAAAAAAGGAAGACAAAGAAAGTACATGAAAACATGGATAAGTTGCCTCTTCATGGCTGTCTATGCAGAAAACCCCAGGCCAGTGAGAGTAATTGGGAATATCTCTCTTTAATCATATACTTGGCAATACCAAACCAGCAGTTGTAGCTTGACTCAAGATAAAGTTTTTTTAGCTAAGCAACCTAAACATGAAAACAAGGTTTATTCTAAAACCACAAAAGATCACAGAATTACAAAGTCAGAGTTATCTGCCAGTCCCATGTGAATGTCTGGGAATTCCCTTGTGATATCAGCATTATCTAGCACCTATATTTGGGCATCTGAACTGACACCCGAAAATCTGTGGTTTTACTGTCATGCGAAGAGTTATGGCAAACCAACTTGAGAAAAATTTTGTTGTATCTGTGCATGACCAGTGATTCGGGTTGCACAACGAAATGCATCTCGAACAGACACATAGAACAGGCAGTCACCATATAGCCAGTCACTATTAATTAATATATTACTTCCTTGTTCTTTTTATTACAACACCACCATCAAACACCTTAGAAGGAAATCTGCCTGTTTCCTTATAGGCACATTTTTATGGGAACAAGGGATTTGGTTCAGTGCACAGCAAAAAAGTGAGTTTTAATGTGAGAGCGCGTGAAAGAAATGTTGATGAAGTAGGCAATATTGAGTTTGCTGAGCTTAAATATGGTGTGTATATATATGTGATACACTATCAAACGGATGGTACAGAAGGGTTCAGAAAGGGAGATTCATGACCAAATCGATGGGAAAAAATTGTGCAACAGGATTTATATGTGCTGAAGAGAAGCAGGGAAACAGACAACACACGTGAAAGTTACATATCTTACAAGATCTTAAGAATGGACTTTACATGTAAAATTGTTAAAGTCACCCTCTAACAAAGCTTGAACCCATGCCTTCTGTAATCTCTTGATCTAAAAAATACAAGCAAAAGTGATTGAGTGATTCTGTAATTCTGTGAAACAGTACCACACACATGCGTATTTCCTTTTATGGTTGTGTTTTAAACAACTGTACAAAAATAAACAAAGATTCTATGCAAGTGCCCTATTATTTTTTTAAAACCAATATGTAGGAGGAAGTAATGAGACGTATTTGATCTGATTATCAAGCATATTACTAAAATGGTTGTAAGACTTTATTCATAAATGTCATTTAAAAATTGTTTCAGATGAGTATAAATGTCTGTGAAATGACTTTTTTCACTTAGTATCTTTTGGTATTAATAAAAGAGAATATTAACATAAGAAAAATGTGATAGTTCTCCAAGTAGTAGCAGAAGTTTGGTAATTTACCAACTTTTCAGTAAATGATACCAATAATTGAAAGTCTAGTACTGCTTACCTTAATGTACTTCTACATATTTTATTTAAGGTTTTAGCAAGAAATAATCCTCACATGAGAGGAAAAAAAATCTAGCTCTCCAAATTCAAAGTACTAGTATCATTTACTCAATGAAATATATCAATCCTGAAAGTCAGCTTCCACTAATGTGCTCGTTGCAACATTATTGGTGGTAATATTCTTAATTAGTGAATTTTATATAAGATTTATTTTATTCACAGAAGCTTGGCTTGATAAAATCCTTCATTGCAATTCGTTTAATAGGTAGACTATAGAAACTACATTAATATTACATCCATGAGCAAAGAGATTACCCCACAGTTAATGACTCCCTTGGGTTGCCCTTTTCTGTCAAAGGCACAGAGCCAAAAAGTTCTAATTTTTTCCTTCCTTCTGAAATAAAGAAATGTTGCTATGTGAAAAAACAAATGTTGGTTCTTTTTATAATATCTGAGTTGTGAAAAAATGAGAAGTGACAAAATAAACTAAGTCTGCTCTGCTTTGTCTTGACAAAAATCTGGTTTAGGGTAAAAACACAGACTCTAAAGGCTGTTAATACGTCTGCCAAATGACTCATGAAACATCTAGAAGTGACTGGGGTCAGAAGAAGAATTTAGCATCTTAAAGGATTCTGCAAGGAAAATTTTCTAGTCAAACAGTGGTGCCTTTTGGTGTACTCCTTGTGTGCATGGAAGCAGTGACAGCTGCACACAAGTGTTCCAATGGTTTCCACAACTTGCGGTTCAGAAGATCTTATATTTGTTTGCTTTGCTGCTGCCCTTGCTTCACAAGGGCTGAAGTGTCACACAGGCAATATGTGTTATGACAATACAATTTTCTTACCACTGTTCTAACCCTTCTGTGGGGCAGGAGGAGGCAATTTGGGATCGCTGCTGCAGACCTAAACCAACAGCTGAACATGAATCCTGCATATAGAAAGGGAGGAGGGGCTTGTAAAGAGTACATTTGGTGGTCTTCCAGAAAGGCTTGAAGTATACTCTCATCCAGCCACATTATTTCAGGCAGGGAGATAAACACTGTTGAGTGCAATAAAAGATTTCAGTAGAAAAGAAGAATTGACGACTATACTGATCTTGGGCATCTGCCTACTTTTATGGATATCAAAACAAAAGCACACAGAGATGATGCCATAACAGGAGACCAATTGGCATTTTTTGCTATCAGAAGGCAATTCATCCCATCCTAAAATGTCTAGAGAGATGAGATGAAATCCTTTCTGCAAGTACCTACTGTCCTTCACTCACTGTGGAGACGGGTTAAACTAAATGTCTAACTTTTAATAAAAAGAAATTCTGGCCTTAGAGTCTGAGAACATGTGTTTTGTCCTGACAAGAAACCTATCTTAAAAATATTAAATGTTCAACCTCTTTGAATTTCTTTTCTTTGTTCTCCAGCTCCCTGATCTGCCCAAGGCACGTTTTTATTCTCATTGGCCTGGCTTATCCTTACAAACCCAACGGGGCCCAGGCTGAGACTTGAGGAGTGATACTGGTTATCCCTGTCAGCCATGGTTGTGGACTTGGCCCATGCTGACCTGTTCTTCTCTGTCAATACCTGGGCATGAAACTTTGCTGTGGGCAAGAGTTTCTCCCTCGAAATCTGCATGGCAGACTGGATGGAACTCTGAATGCAAAATGTGAGATGCTAAAGCACACACTAAGACCCTGGTCTGTCCTGGTTTGAGTTAGTTTTATACTCTACAGTTTCTGAGCCACATTCCCTCTCACTGGAAAGGGTGATAAAAGCCACTTAGTCTTTTTCTACGAAAAAGAATAACAGTATCTTTTTTTTATGTCCTTCTGTTTCATATTTTACCTCATAGAATAATACTAAAAAATCCCTGTTGCTTTATAATAGACGCATAATAAGTGGCTTTTGCGATTCATTAAGCACCTCAGCTTCACTCCTGTGTTAATCAATTGCAGCATATGGTTATTGCTTCATGTACTGCTGCAGTGGAGTGGATCATTTACCATACAAAAGCTCGAGCTCAACTGTGTCTGCTGCTCTGGTTCTAGGCATCAGCTTCTTTTATGGTCGTGTTTTCCATGACTATGGAACAAGAATCATAACGTGTTTTGTGGTCATGGGAATACGGAAAATGGGAGTAAAATGCATAGTGACCTACTTTTAAGAAAATAATTGGAGCATATCACATATGTTTGTAACATAGAAAGCATATTAATATTTATGAAGAAGTACCTTTACTTTTGAGATAAATTTTAAAAAATATTTTGATTTTTCTCATGGACCACATCTCTGATTTAAAAATAAACTATTTCAATACTAATTATCTATTTCTAGTTTAATTTTTTTCTTCAGATTAGCTGTAATATATTTAATGGAGAGTTAAGAGTCTCATCTAATTTATTCCATAATATTTTCATGAAAAGCAGAAAATTAAGGAAACCTGAAAGTATCAAAAATTGTATTTTCCATATTTTTTCATTTTAATGTCTTCAAAACCTTAAAAATAGTGATGATTTGAGTTCCGTAGTCAAAACACTTCCTTTGTAAAGAAACATGAATCAGAATATAATTTTTAAGCTTAGCCATGTTTATATGCATAAGTGATTATTGCATAAGGAGATTAATAATAAATCACAGAGAGATTTATAAATAAGTTATCCATGGGAAACTGAGCTAGTGCTGCCAATTTACTCCTTGACTTTGTACACATTGGATTGTCATTAAACTATTTAGTTATAAGCTATTTAGCATTTAATTCCACATACTGCCATTTTATGAATTTGGGTAATAGATGTGATGAACTGCACAGCCACTGCTCACCAGCCTGCGTGGCAATAGCTGTGCTTAGGAGACTCTCTGGAGATACTCACCTCAGCAGATATACATATACACACACATAATCTATCTATTTATCTATCTAATCTATCTATCTATCTATCTATCTATCTATCTATCTATCTATTCAGCTGCATGCTTATTTTCAATCAGATTCTTGCCCTGAGTTGGGCTGAAGTTGGAACAACCCTCAAGCCCATAGCTGCACTGATTAGGACCACCATTTGTCAGCTACTATTGGCAACTTCATTAGCTTTCTACACTGAAAAAAATACATTTTTTCCACTATAAATTGAACGTGATGTGCCCTGATTATGTGGATGGATGTGGTGGGAATTACTAAAGTGGACATATGTGATCTCTAGCTAAAGGTGTTATCCATCAGCATTAGGTTTAAACCAAAATAATATTTCTATCTGTTTTTGTGAGTGTCTGTTAGCAAAGTGCTCATCCTGCTCATTTCTTTGAAGGTGTTTATCATTAGGAAAGCTTAAAAACAGAAAAAAAAAAAATAAAAGAAAGAAATTAGTGCAATGCAAATCATACCACACAGCTGTTTTATGATCCTATCACTTTGAAAAAGAGGGAGAGAGGCTCTTTTGAGTCTTATCTTACGTAGTCCATCTGTTGCAGCATATGACAAGAAGTCAAGCATCTGAACTTTTAGAAGCCGTTATGGATCCTTGACATGGATCTGGCTCTCATCGTGCAGCCAATGTTGATACTTCCACTGATTGCACTGATCGACTGTTGTGTCATATTATCCTTGGCCTTTCCGACTCCCTCACTTCGGGGGATATCAACACTAGTAATCGTCAGGCAGGGCTCAATTGATTATCTTCAGAATTTTCTCTGGCTATTGACCATAATGGAAAAAAATTGTGCCTCTGAATTATTCAAAATGAAAACATACACAGAAGAAATCAATAAGGCACATCTGATATTAAAGACAAATTAAAGCAGGCAGTATAACGTGTTTTGGGGCACCTGCTACACACAAAGAAGAAAGTGTTTTAGAGATAAAGAATACTATTTTCCTCCTTTCCTTTCATTCTTTTGCAAGTAATGTATTTTAGCTGTCAAAATTAACATCTTTATGAATTAGGACATTAAGGGTTTCTTTTCAACTCATCCTTTGCAAATGTTAGAATTTAACTCAGACTCGAGCACAATAATTCTTTCTTTGTATCCCCATAGTCTTTTTAACTTAAATGTAACATGCCATGCTGGAGGGATGAAATTATAGAAAAATGTTCAGGTCAGAAAAATCGCATTAACAAATATCTAGAGTTAGGCACTAAGCCTCTGCAGACTTTCAAAGATTAAACTAGTGAAGAAAAATGTGCCTCTCTGTGAAATATCTAACATGTTAGCACTAGGAAAATATTCCCTACATGAATCACAGATAGGATTTTTAAAAATATCTAAGAGAGGGATGGCTTCATTTTTGGTGGGCTGTATTACTGGAGAGTCATGCAAGATTTTGCTCTGAGTTTCTAATTCAAGGCAAGCTACACGTAGAACGGTGATGCAGTGGATGTCATATAGCATCTCTGGTTTTCCATTGGTAAGAGCCAGGATTTGGAATCATTAGAATATTCTCTCATTGCAAATCTGCTATGAATGTGGTAAATGCCTCAGCAAGGGATGCAGAAAATATTCCATGTTTGTTGTTTGAAGCAATCGAGAAAATGACACAGCACTTGTGTAACAGTGGGCAGCATTAGCACCCTGAACATTTCTAACAGTCATTTGGGAATCTTCATTAGGATTTGATTCCTTGCTTCCTCATGTCATGGAATGATAATTTTTTTTCCGTATTATCCTACTGTCTTCTTTATAGTAAATTTTTATTTACATGTAATTGAAATATCAAAAAAATATGCAAAGCAAATGTCATGAATATAATGTCTTTTAAGGAATTGAAACCCTTTCCTAAAAGTCTGAAAGAGGGGCAATTGCTGCTGTAATAATTAATGCTCACAAGAAACACAGTCATACCCAGGATGATGCAACAACCCCCAGGAATGAGAGCATTGATGGCTGAGTGGTCTTTCAAAAAACTCACAGAACTGGAATTTGTTTTTACTCTTCATTGAAATTCATACAGGCGGTTGAACCCTATAAATATAATGGGTTTTTGTTGAGGCTTTTGGGGGCTGGAGTAAAATATGTAAGGACACAAAGCTGCTGTGTAAAAGGAGAAACCTGAATGATTTCTGCTATTAGTTTGTCTTTTACTGGAAAATGTGAATAGGCTTAAGCTGTTAATACCAGTACATTTTTACTGCAAGAGGTAGGATTTCCAAAAATATAAATTATTGAGAGATGCAGATAAAATATTTAAAACTACTTAATGTGTTAGGTGCCCAGTTTCTCTTGATCTCAATGGAAAATAGGCACCTAAGATGCTTAGCAGTTTAGAAAAATTATTCTGGTATCCCATCCTCCCATGTAAACACCTAAATACAGCTTAAATTTTGGATAAAGATGCACAATGTGCTGTGGAAGGACTATACACCATGGCTGGTGTTCTTGTCTAATTTTACGCACTAGTAAGAAATTTTGTAATGTTTTTAAAGCAAAAGTCTTTATTCTACTCAGAAATACTATAATATCATGCAGGAAAATTCCATAGGATTACCAGATATGATATAGGAGCCAGAGAAAACTTATTCCCTCCTGGAACTGCCAGTTCAGAGTAAAAGGAAGAGTCCGTGTTGCTTCAAATGGGACCAGATGTGTATATTCAGCATGGGGTCTTAATTTAATTTGTTTGGCTCTGCTCACATTTTCCAGGTCAGAGAGTATTTCTGAGGTCCTGAATGTGGTGGTGACCATGTGATGTGGCATTTCCTCCTTGGCAAGGTTTGACAAGGAAATGTGACCACTGGCTGAACAGGAACCGTGGAGAGCTACCACAGGTAAGTCTGAGAAAGGCCCAGGGCACTCACCTAAATCTCTTCACTGTCACGTCTCAAAACTGCCAGCTGAAATTGACAAAATGTGTGAAACATGAGATTAAATATGGCCTGGAAATATGGTCTGGGTTTCACACTTACATGGTAAAGTTAGAATTTTGCACAAACCTAGTTCTTACTGAAACCACAAACTGTAGTAGTGGCTGACGTAGAGCCATGGCTAAAAAAAATTTCAGAAGCGTTCTGCTTGTCCCATAAGTGATATTGCACACTGACAGTGGGTGGTTGCCAGTTCAGTCTTCATGTTGCTTGAAGCTGCCTTTTTTGCTTATTTCTTTGTCAAAATGTAATCATGTATCAGGAAATGGGATCCCTGTGACAGCGTGCTTAAAATCTGTGTTACTATATTTAACTTAAACACAAAAACCTGTGTCTCTTTTCAACTTTGTCTAACATTTTGGGTGCTGTTTTTCAATTTGGATTACACTTTTTGTTCCTGAAATGGAGGAAAAAAATACTACATCATCCTGGTTTGATTCAGTGACAGGGAATTACTAAAATTCTTGTTGCTATAAATGAGAATTCTGATTGTTGAACAAAGTAAAATATGGTCAGCTTTACAGAGTCTATGAAACTAGTGCGAGCTGCTTAGCATAATTATTTTGAAAATATTTAATGCAGTTTCAAAAAATAGTTGTTTTTTTTTCTGTTCAGTTCTGCTGGAGATCTTATCTTGCTTGGGTAGACGAAACTCTAGATATTGACCCCATGACTATTGAGACACTATTATTATAAATCTTGAATATTATCCAGATTCAAGATTTAGATTATTGGACTGGTAGGAAGGCTTTCTGCATCACAAAAACAGGGCATGTACATGTGTAAAATGTATCTGCATTCTCTGTATCAGAGCTTGCTATTTGATTGCACAAAAAGGTTTTTTTTCTCAACATAGGTTTCTTCTCAGGACGTGTGCTTCCCTGTGAAACAGTAATACATGAGTACAGCAACAGCAGTATTTTCAAGGAGTTCCAAGCATCGGAAAAATGAAACAAATGTGAAAGAATGTAGAAGAGCAATAGTGCATGTAAGCACGGTCCTGAGTAAAAGGGCTAAGGGACTCATTGCCTGGCTACTCACAATTCCTGTTTGTGCTGTTGTCAAGGCACGGAGGTCTTGAAGAGGTGCTCTTTAATCTGTGGTGGAAGGATATGAAAATAGAGTGAGAACAGATCAAAGCAGGAAGAGAATATGGCAGGAGATCTCCGTAGTTTTAAAATACTTTCTATGCTCTCACAAAACTGAGTGCTGCCTCGGTTTGATTCAGACATCTCTTTCAGAGTGACCAATTAGGCCTTGTTGAAACAAACCCCAGAGGTAATTTTAGGTCTCAAGGCATGGTCAAGGGTCTCAAGGCGTGGAGCCAGGACCAAATGTCATGCACCGTGAAGGTGGCCGGTTGGCCTTGAGGGAGTTATTCCTTAGCAGAACAGATGCAAGCCGTTCTAGAGCACATAACCTACAGGGCAGGGTGGTTCCCAGGACTGGCTTTACTGAGCAATGTACGTGTAGCATTTGTTGTCTACATTCTTGCAGAAGAAGTAGTAAGTACAACTCAAGTCTTGATGACACTGTACAACACATCTATCTCGTGTCTGAATCCTAACAAAGTTTCTTATTTTCCTCTATCTGTTTTGCCTGTATTACCTGACAAGTGCCTTTCCTCATATGTTTATGGGATTTAAATCCCATAGGAAAGGCCTGGAATCCTCATATCCTGTTTCCCAAATGAGCGTTACACAATAAAAAGAGTCAACATCTCTCCTGTTTTCTTCACAATAAAAATGCTAACAAGGAACCTATACTCAGAGCTGGCTTCAGGATTATGAATGCCGAATGGATGCGTGTATCTGTTCTAGTCTCAACATATGCACTTCATATAAAAGATAAGGTTTCCTCCTTCTCCATGGCATTTCTCATTTAATGACCTGGCTCGGAGGCCTGTTGTACACATGTAGGCTTTTAGGCACATCTTTCTTCCTGTGGACTGGATAAGCAGCAAGATAGGTAGAAGTCATAACTGCAGTGCTAGTCTTATACCATGTTTGTGATTTTAACCAGTAAGTTTTCCGCTAAACTATTTTGAATAGTGTAAGGCTCGTAAATTTTAGACTGCAAAAATACATTAGATGATAGACTTATCTTCTGTTTTCGCTGCATGTCTAAGTTACACTAAACAAATAATGAACTGTGTGGAGAGGCTTTGGATAATGAACAGCATTCACTCCGTGCGTTTCTGAAAGCTGGATGTGGACGCTCACAGAAGTGCATCCTTGCTTCTCTTTTCCTGAGCAGCCCCTTCTGGCAGCTGTCAGAGGCAAAATAGGAGAGTATTTTGTCCAAAGTAAAGCAGACATTGTAAATTTTCCTAGTAGACAGGCAGAATTGTAAAACCATGAACAGTCCTAAAAAACCCCAGGTGTAAAAGAAAGCGGTGTACTTGTGGGGTATTGTTGTTGGAAGAAGTACAGATTTAGTTTTTTCAGTCTGAGTTCTTACATTGGCACTCTCCACCATCTTCTCTTTGACAGAAAACAAGTATACCCCACAGGTCTTTTATACCAGCTAATAGACTTGTCTTGTGTTTTGCCAGGTTGAAAGCTCATTCTATTATTTTCAGTGGAAGTCTATCACCAGTGATTTCTCAGGAAGTCATACAAAAAGGTATTACACAGAACAGGAGGAATGGAACATTTTAAAGAAATTTATTCAAAAATTATTTCAGAGCTGACTTTTGTTTGAAATGCTTTGGAAAGATGTTGGATGGTTGTTACATAGAAATGTTCCTGTTAAATGGGAAATGATACTGGATGGCTGCTTTAATACGGTGCTACAGACAACATCTACCTACAAAGCAGGAGTAATGGTCTACACCAAGGATATAAACTGCATGTTCCAAACCTATAACCAAGGTGCTTGGAGATGAAAAGTGAACTCAAGACCTGCATGATATTTACATAAAGCCTTTCTCTACAGTACAGAGCCCTTTACCAGTATGGCCACCAAGTTGATAAGAGGGTGGGAGCGGCTTTGGTGTTTACAGCCTGGAAAAGGCTTCAGGGAGATCCAGCTGCCGCTTTCCAGTACCTGAAGTGAACCAACAGGAAAGATGGAGAGGGACTTTTCACGAAGAGCGTGTAGTGACAGGACAAGAGGAAATGGATTCAAACTAAAAGAGGGTAAGTTTAAACTGAATATTTGAAAGAAATTCTTTATTGTAAGGGTGCCCAGAGAACATCTGGGTGTCTTGTCCCTGATGCATTCAAGGCCAGGTTGAATGGGGCTCTGAGCACCTTGGTCTAGTGGGAGGTGTCCCTGCACATGGTGGCAGAGATGGAACCAGATGAGTTTCCAGGTTCTTCCAACCCAGGCCATTCTATGATTCTAAGGGTATTCGCACTCTGCGAACACCTCAATATCCTGCTTAGGAAGGAGATTGGGAGCTTTACAGAGCTTTATGTTTTCATAAGAAAAACAATATAATAACAGGTGTCATTAGAATAAATCACATTAAAGATATTTTTATCCATGACTTACAACAGGGTTTTAGGGCAGTTAGAATCTAACAATACTATTTAATCAGGTGAAACAGTGCTGATGACTGCAGAAAATTTAAGAAGGGAATTTTTTAATGAAACATGAACATTGCTATCTTCAGAAAAGAAGCAGTATTTTGGAATATTTTGCTATTACTGACTGTTTTCCAGCTCAGGAAAATCCCATTTAGCAATCTTTACTTGTTAAAAAGTTGTTGTCAAACACAGTAATTGAGAAAAAAATGAACTAAACTGAATAAACCTAAATTATACTTCTATCTTTAACAGACAGTGTAAGCAGTCCAGAGCAAAGGGAACCTCCTACCCCCAAGAATTACACAGTTGTATTGGTAAAATATCAAAAGCAGATGAGGAATAAAATTGATCTTCAATAGAAACCGAGGACGACATCATAAGTTTAGTGATTCCAATTTACAGTCTAATGTGAAAACAGTAAAAAGAATTATACAAGCACAAAAGCAAAAGTAGTTGCAATAAAAATAAATAAGTAACAAGAAATTTCCCGAATTTGAAATGGTTTAACATCATATGCCATTAGTTTTGATTATGACTTTTTTCTTAAACCAGAGAAAACGAAGTCATGTGGCTGTGTCTTATTCTTTTCCATTCCAACATTCTCATACCTCTGTATACCAAAATTCATCATTGCTAGGTTCCACAGTTCCTTTAAAAAAGTTGAGCTAGGCAACGTATCTACTAATTCAAAACCACCAGTTTACTAAAATAATTAGTTTTAAATGAACACTGTGCTTATGTGTCTTTCCACGACATCCTTCAAAGCCGCATATAAAAGTTCATATTATGAACTAACTACTCTCTGTCCTGTGATTAAAGGGCACATGATGACCTCATGAACCACCCTTTAGACTTCCAGTGCTTCTGGCTTTAATATTCTGTGCTAGATTCACAGCGCTCTTCTACAGATGCTAAGCGTTCAATCCTGAAGGCTCCACTTCATCATCAGGTAATTAGTATTTTCATTAACTTGCTTATTGTCAAGGAAAATGAGCCTTGATCATCTAATTTTTCCTCAATGAGTTGAATATTGTAATATATCTATAATTAATGTGTTTTATGCCACAAACGTGTAATGGAGTGGAAATCTGAGCCTGCTCCCAGCAGTCACTGTCAGTAAATGTTTGATGAATAAACAGAGACTTTCTAATGGGAAATGGTGGCGACTTTTATAAGCAGACACAATAAAGACTTTATTAACATACTTAAGAAGCATTCTGGGAAATAGAATTGAATGCATTATTACTGTAGGCTCCTTTAGTGAAAAGTAAATTTTACTGTCCCCATAACAAATGTTTGCTTGTTTGATGTAACTTGTAGTGTTATTCTTTTATGGAGCATCTTTCAGTGTAAATCTGTGATATATTTTAAAGCTACATATTCCCTATAAGTCTATGGTCTTTAAAAAAAAAAAACAAACCTCCGAAATTTGTCTAAACTAATCACTTATACACCTGGTTGTGATGGAAAAAGAAATAGAAAGAACAAAGAAACAGCACTGAGCAGATATCTGAAAACTCAAATTAAAGTGAAAATATTTTTAAAATGAAAATTTGTTGTACATGTTCAGAGAATGAAGGGAAGCTGGGGTGGAAGTGGGTCATATGCAACACCACCCCTGCTATAAATGAGACTAAATATGTCTTTAGAATGCATTAATTAACAGTTCCAGATGTAATATCAAGTGCTATAATAAAGACACAGGAGTGTCTCTGAGCTAGTCAGGAACACATTTAGCTTCTTGACTGGCTCCAGAATGGAAACTAAAACTATACTGGCTCAGTTTTCAGAGGTGTGGTGCACAAAGCCCATGCTACAGCCAGTGCTGACTGCAGACTGTGAAAACCTGGCCTTCAGGAAGAAAGAAAATCTTTTAACTTTTAAGGGTTTTTTGGGTTTTTTTTGGTTTTTTTTGTTTGTTTGGGTTTTTTTTTTTTGTTTGGTTTTGTTTTGTTTTGTTTTTTTACAAGCTGGCATGGTGTTTGCCTTCCCAGAACACACTGTATCTGGGGATCAACAACTTACCTAAGCAGGAAAGACACTTGAATTGCATCTACTGCTTTTACTCAGCTAAGTGCAAATTCTGTGTCCTTACTTGCATGCAATTCAGAAGCTTTCTGTCCTTGATATACAGTGATGGAGAAGGCAGCAATAAAAAGAGTGGAAGAGAAAGCAAGAAAGGATAGCGAGTAGGAAGCAAAGAGAGTCTTCTCCTAAGAGAAGATTAGAGAGGACAATTGTGAGAGTAAGCAGAATGGCCAGGAGTTATTGCTTCTCTCTACATCCCTGTCATGGGAGCTTCAAATATTCCCTGCTTTGAGCAACCAACGCCAGCCACCAATGCTTTCAGTGAGTGCCTCTGATACTCAAAGCCCTTTCCTGCATGATTGGCAGGGCACTAGGACAGGCTGGGAAATGTTGCCGTGCTGCCTGTCCTGCCATGAGCAGTCCAGAGACAGCTGGCAGGGTCAAACTCCAGAGCACATTCTGGTACAGGAGCTATAGATATAACCATGGGGAGCTGGCTCTGTTTCACACATCTGAATGGGAGCTTGTCCCCTGTACCTCATGGAAAGGACTCAGCATGATGAGGGTGTGATACATCTGTCCTAGGTTAGATGTCTACTGTAAGATTTCTGAGTCAAGCCATAAAGAGTTATTCCAACCTCGTTTGATTTTCAAGGCAGAAGTTTTAATGTTCTATTAAGAAATTTAAAATATTATAGTAAAATTGCAAACTGCTTAGACAAAAGGTGTGATGGGCCACATGTCATTATTAAAGAACTTTATTACCCTAAGGAAAGTCAGTGCTTTACTTTTCATTCCAGCTTGGTGGAATGAACATCAGAATTGCCTCTGGAGCAATTTTTTTTCATTTCCAATTTGCTCTAGTAGATATAGACTCAGAAAACTCAAGTTTTGATACAAGCAAATTCCAAAATGGAGTTGTTTATTAGATCCATCCACAATTCAGAAAAGAATCACCTGCTTGTGTGTTGTAACTGACCAAATGTAGAAGACTATTACATTTACATTTAAAGTAGCTGCTCAACTCCCAGAGCATCCAGTGAAGAGACACTGTCACTTACAGGTTATGATTTATTTCATCCTAATGTAGATCTCAGGAAAAAAACAGATGAATCTCAGTCTAAAAGTATGCATTTCTTATCACTTCTTCGCTAGGCAATGTGACTCACTCAGATGTTGAAGTTTGCGTAATAGATGCTTAGACTTAGATAAATTTCCCTTTGAAAACAAGCTGGTCAAAACATTAGGAATCTGACCATAGAGAGTAATTTATGTCAGAGGATGAAGAGGTGATATTGAATTTGATTTTCAATTTTTTTTTTTTATTTTTGGTCAGATGTGCTCTTGACTTAGAGAATTTCACCAGAATTTCATTAAAATTTCATCACAAGCACAAGAACTTCATTTCAAGTTTTTTTTAGAGGCAAGACTGAGAAGAGCTTATATGGGGAGTTTTAAATATGGCCTACAATTTTTTTCAAGTGGGTAGGTTTTTCATCTCTCCTGCAAAAAGGAATTTAATCAAATCAAGTTATAGAACATAATACTAAGAAAATTAAGTAACGTGGTTGAAAGCTATGTTCATTCCACCCGAATTTAGGCACCTAGATAGGTGCCCAAAATGAGGTGTATAGTCACCACAGCATCATGTGGGGAAAGACCAACACTTTCATATTTTCATTCATATTTTCACTCAGCTCTTATTAACTACAATGGAAATGAAAATATAGATGAATGAGGTGCTTAACAACAGGTGGAAAAACCTAATGCCAAAACCATAACACCAAATCTCTCATAAATCAATATATAAGAGATATTTCAGTGCTCTCTGGTACCATCAACAAGCCCAACTGATTTAAACAGTGGTCTGATTTCCAGAACGTTGGAGGAAAGAAAAGTATGGTTTCTCCTAATGAGTGAAAACCAGTTAAGTAAGATTTTGTGATATTTCTCTCTTCAAGCCATTGTCTTTGGTGCAATCCGAATTGTTTTGAAAATATAGGGAGCTCTGGCAGGGTTTTCCACTACAGTCAGGGGTACATTTGTTTTCTCCAGTTTAGTACGTGGCAGCATGCTGAACAACATAAGAAATATCTTAGAATTCTCCCCCTACTTCCCTTAACTAAAAGATTATTATTTTGTTATCTGAAATGCAAGAAGGCAAGAAAGTATTTTGCAGGCCAGAGTTTACTATTACCACAGTAGACAAAGTTCAGTTACATCATTTTTTTCCCACAAGACCTCCCCAAATTGAAGGCAGCGCACCATTGAACATCAGCAGCAGAAAGTGGGAGCACAGCGCTGTTCTCCGTTATGCTGCTATTGATCTCAATATCTACCCCTTTTTTTCTAGTTAACACTACCATTACAAAACTAATATTTGATCCAGTCTTCTAATAAGAGATACACATATTTCTACAGACTTCATTGATCTTACATACATTTCTGGAACTACCTGATATTTGGTAAGATTTATCTTTGGATAAGATATTTGAATCTTTATAAAAAAAGATTATTGAAAGCGCAAGTTAACGCCTTTTATGAAAAATATTAATTATAAATGGATGAAACAAACATGGCAATGAAAAACCAAAGTAATATGCTGTTTTCTATTTCAGTATAAAAGGATAGAGAAGAAAAAGAGTTTGGCAAAATAATACATATAAAGGCCAGATATCCATGTCCTGAGGCCATCAGACACTTCCCTAATGGACTACAGAATGTGTAAAATAATTAATCATGTGGAGAAGGTGTTGCCAGGGTTAGAGATGGGGTCTTGAGCTTTTAATGGAAATGCTCTGTGATTGAGCTGGGAAAAAATCTTCTGTAGTTAGAAAAGGAGGGCATCTGTCATAGTTAATTCATAATGGTTTAGTAGCACAATAAAATATGAGACATGGTTCAGCACTCCTACTTTGTGGGGTATTAAAACTATATATAACACAGGAATGGTACAAATATGCAGCGGAACACTCTTCATGGTAGTATTCACAAATATCAGTAGGAAGAATGCTTAAAAGGTTAAACTCAGACTCTCTGGGGTCAGATTTGTTCCCTCACTAGCAATACATCTACCTCCCTGACTAATCTTTCTGTATATACTTTGAAAAGAACCCATTATCTTTTCTACCTGCCTGCTTCATAGTTTGCTGAGATAGAACAAAAATGGGTCATTTTATTTATTTCTTTGTTAGACGACTGAACACAAGGATCTACCTTAAAATAAAGAAATAATAAAATAAATAATAGCACTAGTACTAACATGCAAGTTTTACAGACAAGGAATGGTATCTTGACTGAAGAACTTCAAAGGGAAACACAGTTAACGTTACTTATACACGTGTGATCTATCTGTCCGTCTGGTGGACGCACCTTCTGGTACAGTCTTTAGTAATATGATCTGTAACCTAACTTTTTTTTCCATGGATTACCATCATCATTTATTGTGTGTGATAAAAAATGTTAATTATTTGACCATTTCCTTTAAATTTTCTTATATCCCCCTAGGTCAAGAAGTGAATCTAGCTCTTTACTTCCTCTGTGCTGCTTCAATCCTTCTTCCAACACGTTGGGAGTGTTGAGAGCGTTGGAAAACATCTATGTTTTATTCAGAGCTTGAACACTGTGCAGTATGAAGGGATGCAACTCTGTCGTCCCAAAAATTGAACTGAGAAGCTTCAAACTGGTTGCTCAGAAAATAAGAGTATAAACCACTGAAAATCATAGAGTTTGAGATGCTTAGTCAACAAAAAATGATAAGTAGCCAAAAGGTTTGGAAAAACCAAGATATTTTTAACTGTGCAGGAGATTTGTTAGGGGGACCATAGGAAACTTTTATAAGTTCTCTTCTGATTTACTTGGTGCAAGTCAAATATACACAGTAAAGAAAAATTAGTTCAAACTGAAATAGTGACACAGAGAGAATGAGTTAGTTACACATCTTGATTGTCTTTGCGCTTTCTGAGTATGTTTGTTGGAAATTAGTAATTTAAGAGTTGAAGTGTGGCCCAAAAGGAATTTTTTGGGTTACTAATAATCAAATAAATATTTCAATAATCAAGAAATATTTGATATTTTCAGTATGACCAATCATTGGATTCAATATATCCCATTATGCCCTAAAAAATCTAAATTATGTCAGTACTCATAATTTTTGAGAGATTTTATGGAAGCATTAGTGGTTTGATTCCAGTCATAAAATGTAAATTTTATTTTAGGCAGCTAAAGAGAAAAAGAATTAACTGGGAAAACACAAATATATTAACATATTCCTATTAATCATAGAAACATAGAAAGGCTTGAGTTGCAAGGTACTTTAAAAATCATCCAGTTCTCCCCTTCTCTGCCAGGAGCAGGAATGCCACCCAATAGACCAGGTGGCTCATGACCCCGTCCAGCCTGGCCTTGGAGACTTCCAGGGGTGGGACATCCACAACTTCTCTGGGCAACCTGTTCCAGTGCCTCACTACTGAGTTTCCTCACCAGGAGAGGGATAAAACATTCCCACGTAGCCAAATTCAGGATGACATAGAGTGTCAAGTGGCACCAGTTAGACCAAAAGAACATATGAAGGGAGGTGACAATAGGACATAAAAGTATTGTTAACTTTGTTTTCTGGCAATTTCGCCGTCGATAAACACCTCAGCCTCAGAGGCTGCACATTTCTCAGTCCTGCTGATTCGGATGACCCCTGTATGGAAGAAGGGATGGACTGGCTGCCCTGAAGGAGGCATCTGGAAGATCCTATGAGGATTGCACTGGGAGGAAAAAGGAGGTTAAAAATCCAAAGGTTCTGTATCTGACAGGGATTGAACACTAATAGAAAGTTAGAAGGGCTGGACTTCTGCCCACGCCAGTTAATGGGAGTTTTGACATTCATTTCAGGAGCTGTAGTGTCAGGCTCCTGTGAATTAGGAAGGGTTGGAGCACAGGAGAGAAGAAGTAAACAGGCTGCCCAGAGCAGTAAAACTGTTTGTGCCTAAGGGTATGGCTGTGCAGTGATTTGATATGTGTATACATATTCACACTCCCTTTAGTCTTGACTGAATGGATACTACTGAGGGTGACTAAGGCTGTGACAGCAAATACTCCAATGTGGGCAGCACAAGCCAACAGAGCACCCAGGCACTTTCTCAAGCAGATGCCATTCCTTGAAGCGTGTGTTGCTGCAACTTTAGAGAGACCTAGCTGTATCTTCTCCAACCATCAATCCCTACGGCACTACAGGCATGATGTAAGAATTTGGAGGGGCTTTAGACGCAGAGTCTTTCAACATCTCTACCACATGGCTGCAGAGAAGGTAGCTGATTTTAGAGCGTGAAGCCTGTGCCACGATGCTGTTTCCAATGCACTGGTGAAGCAACAAAATGTTGTAACGAAACACCTAGGTATGGGTGTATGTGCAACTGTGTTTGCTTGAGTTCTTAACAAAATAAATAGATAAAGGAGAAGCTAAAAGGACATGAAAGCACTGATAGACCCTTAAAAAAACGAGTTAATCTGGTATGAAGGGGTAGGAGGCTGGGTGTCTGAACGTCACAGCTATGGCCCTGTGATAGGCTGAGGCAGTGGAGGTGAGAAGAATGGTCATATGATGGTAGTTGAAGTGTCAAGGGGGTACAATTTATTGAAAAGCAGATCACAAAAGGGAAAATCCTTCTGGCATATTATTAGGGCTATTGATTGATTTATATAGTGCATTTCTTAAGCAAAGCTCTTTACAGAATTACAAACTATTAAAGCTGAGTGAATAACTCACAATGAATAATTTATCCCACGAATTTAACCTTTCTTTCTGCTCATGAAATAGCCACAAAGAGATCACTATTTCCTTAATTATTCAGTGAATTTTCTAATGAACTTTTAAACACTATGAACTCATCACCAGGAACGTTCGCATCACCAGGGATTCTTTTGGCGCTGATTGTTTAGAGACAACCAAACTTGTGGCTAGAAAAATCATGTGCAGTATCCTGTGAAAATCTGGTGGCTTGCAGTTTGTGCCTACTACACAGCTCAGTGCTCTGCAGTGGCAGCTGAGCGCTCTCGGGATAGTATCTGTTTTAGGACAGAAAGCAGGTGGGCTGTGGCAATGTAGAACTCAAACCCTGCTATCCATTCCTAAGTAGAAAGGGTTTCAAGATGGCACAAGACACTCTGCAGTTAGTTGTGGCAGCTGTGTGTGTACAGAGCTCTAGGACCTTGTGGAGATGTGGGAGCCCTCCGGAGTGCCTCCACAGAGGTGTGCAGCTCAGGAGCACCTAGAGATATTCCCTGTACACACCAAGCCAGCTGGTTAAGCACCTGAGTAATGGGTGTTTTTTTAATCAAAGCCTGAATTCATTGACTCAACATAATATTTTTTCTCTGATAGAATGAGTATGTAAAGCTCTGAATTTCAAAGCTGTGCTACCCTCAAATTCCTCTCCCATGAATATTCAGGTAAGTACCATGCAAGTCTATTCTTTGATACATTTTTGCCAGGATGCATTAAATCCATAAATACTGGTAGAAAGTGGACACAAAAGAGAGGACTGCAAACTGTGATAAAATAGGTGGAGTAGTTGTGCACTGAGCACTTACCCCCAAAACGAGTTGTTCTGCTTCATTGTATTAAACATCAGTCATTCCTGAGGATAAAGGGAACTAAGCAGCAATAGGAATAGCAGAAGCACTACCCAATAGTTGGGAAAGAGGAGCATTCGTCTGAAAAGAAGTGTGAACTGAAGTTTGATTAGGAAATACAAGGAGGACTGAGCAGCATCTTGTTCTAACCTATCGTCTCTAACGCAGCCATCATTCTTGGAGGCTAGGGGCACATTCTAAAGTTATGTGTAAACGCCCTCCATCCCACACTTTAGCTCATTTCCTTTCAGGTTATGCCACAGGACTTTTTAAAGCTGTTTCACAATTAAAGTTTCATGCTGCACAGATGGAGAAAAATGAACTTCCAGCATAGCTTTGTGTTCTGGCAATGGACAATCCTTTTTTAATTACAGAACAAACATTGAGATATTTTCTCTACTGCAGTATTCTAAGGCAGTAGCAAACAAGGCTGAGGAGCAATGCATTTTGCAGCTGCTACTGAGTGTCTTAGTGCTTCACAGTGTTAATACCCTGAGTGGAGCAGCAGATTAATAACTCACCTGCGACAACCCACTGCAGTCTTTAAATGAAGAAATTTAAAACAAAATATTAACAAATACCTATAGTTTCGGGGTTTTTTTAAAGGACATCTTTATTAGGCATAAGGAAATACAAAATGCTGCTTTCAAATCTCTTCTGAGCTTCCAGAGGGAGAGCAGACCCTCAGGGCCTTTATTTGTCTGTATTGACTCCTTTTGGATTTGGGAGTATAATTTTACCGAAAGATGGCATTAATTACTCTGAGTCCTGATTTCTGTCAGCCCTTTTGCCACACTCAGGAGAACTCTTTTGGCGTGATTTCCAAGTGGTTAGAGCCACATCTAGAAGCAGCTATGGTGTACACGCATGAGATTCTTCCTGAGGGAAGAAAACCAGAGTAGCTCTGGTATTGCACATCCCAGGACCAATGCAAGCCCCTTTCCCATGGTGAACATGAAATGAATTTCAGGTTCTCAGCAAGTATTGTTTTGATCTCTAAATCCATTCCTATTTGTCCACACTAACCAATAAGGTACATATAGGTTCAGTTAAGGAAAAGGCCAATTACCTAACTTAATTTTGGTTTGAGGCTGTCTGGATGTCGAAGTTGGAAATATGCAAACACCGATAAAACACTGAGATAAAACACTGTTCTGACTTTGTGATGAAGTTTAAGCCTCTTATATCAGATTGTTATTAACTTTATAAGAAAGTAACTCTGCTATGCAATTTTTCTAAAACACTAAACGCTAATTATGATAATATGTCATCCTCGTCTTAGCAAGCTAAACAATCTCTCTACCGTCATGATATTTAAATAGAGTTAGATCATTCTGGATAGCTGATCACTGTGCGCTTCACAAGTTTAACAAATATTACGAGCGTAAGTGTGCATCTCAAATGTATATTTATATTGTTGTGCATAGAGTAATGTGTCTTCTGGGTCCTATTGTAAACAAGCTGTCAAGCTTAACTGGGTTAGCCTGTAAAAATATCTTTCCATAAATAAATTGAAAAAAACCGCAACCCAACCTAACAGTCAAGAAGCCTTTTCTAATGGGCTTGATCAGAAAATAAGGAGAAAAAATATAATAACATAATGATGCAATCCTGTGCAGATTGCTTCTCGAAATGCCAGTATTTGTAACTTTGGGATGTAGTCAGCTTTCAGCTACTTTTTTTTGTGCTCTGTTTGCTGATGTGGAAAATCCCATATTCAATTATGTCCAGTCACTCCCAGTTTGTTATTCATCTGTTCTAGTTCACTCATGTCCTGCCAACTTAGATATGACTAAAATTATCCTCAGAGAGATCAAGAGTGCATTTTCCTGCAACATGCTCAGTGCTGCAGCAGTAGAACAGAATGATGACAGCATCAGACAGATGTGGCTTCTACAGACAGCCCAGTACCTGAGGAGGATTAGAAGTAATACACAAGAGCCAGAGATTATTTGTGGTGAAATTATAACAGTGTTAACAGAGATCAAATATAGTTTATTTTGGCTCCTTTTCTAAGCATGAAATCTCTGTCGCTGTGGCTGTTTGTCTCTTCTCTGTCACCCTCTTTGATCTACTTTGTTTTCTCATACAAATACTGTATGTAATTATGACATTTATGCCAACCTTTGAAATAAAATCACTCCTGTTTTGAGGAGGGTTACATAGTAGTACTACCAGACTTCTCAGAAACCCAGAATAAAATGCTCTGACATTCTAACAGATGAAAAAAAAAAAAGATTTTATAAAACTTATTCTAGAACTTGCTAATTAAGATAATGAACTGCTTCCATTAAGAACTCTAGTTTAGCTGTTCTTTCTTTTAAGGAATGAAATTGTCAGGGTTTTAATCATTGGGATGATTTTTTTTTTTTAATGCACAAAATATTTAGTTTTCTGGAAGCTGCTGATGAGGAAGTCAGTGCAAAAGAGACAGTTATCTTTTCTTCCTTATCAAAAGGGATTTAAAATTGAGTAAACAATGATAAAAAACCTAAAAAATCCTCTCCAGTGGAGATAGCCTCCAATGAGATGATGGGCATTTGAAAGTTTATAATTACTCATTCCTTATTATTATTCTTTTATTATTACTTATTGAAAGATTTCTTAGATTGCTTTTAGTATATACTAGATCATTTTCAAGCAGAAAAGTTCCTGTCCCTGTATATCTCCTTAGCATGAATTCATACTGAGATTTAGTTTTGCACCCTCTTTTCCGATCAGAGCTGGCTGCTTCATTGCCTTCATCTTGGATAGCCAACAATGCTAACACTTAACTCTAAAGAAATCAGCATGCCACCATCCTGGCTTAGTAGACCTCTCTGAAGGAAAGATGCATAAATTTGGGTGATTTTAGCAAAGAACTACAGGGACTCAGCTATTTTGGTAGCAATGAACCGTAGAAAAAAATACATAAGAGGAGACTGAGGTTTTCACACCTACCAGCGAATTCTTGTCTGAAGTTCAGACAAACTTAAATGCTAAAAACTGCTGTTGATTTATTTATAAGAATGAAATTACTTAATGAAGTAAAATCACACTTCTTCCAAATTCATTCTATTATGTCTTAAAAGTTCTGTACACTTGAAGAGACTTCAAGAAAAACATTCCTTTCCCTTTGGCATTGGCTGGGATTCAACACCAAGCTCCACAAGTTATGCTGAAAGAAGCTACACTTTGGATGGATGCTATTGACATCTTCTGGAAGATTCCTTCAGACTTCAGCAGCACTATTTTTACCAAAGTGATGTTGTCATGTATTGCTATATAGTATTGCATTTTAGAATTATTTCTAAATAATTTTTTGCCATTTTTGTGGTCCAGTCTTATCTCCCAAAAATTTTCAAGAATGAATAAATTCTTCTCCATTATACTCCTCTCTATGAATGAACAGGTGTTTGAAAAAAAATCTTGAATATCACAACTTTGCTAAATGCAGATATCAAGCTCCTATCCCCTTCATTAGTGGAATGCAATTCTTTCTGCCAGCTCAACATATCAGTTATGTCCTGATGTATTGAAGTCATTTGACCTCTTTTACTGGGTAGTTGGAAGAGGAATTCATCTGCAGAGCCAAGACTCATGAAATGTTGGGGCAATGGTTGCTGGTCTTTAGATGTTTCCAAAATATAAATGGCAGACCTTTTTCTGCAGACTACTCACCCTGTGTCCCCAGCTTGCATGACCCCCCTCTAAGCAAGCAGCCCTTTCCGTCTCCCCTGCTTTAAACTTCAGGCTGATGACTTCAGCTGCTATCAATTTTACAATGAGTATGTCTCTATCCAGACAAACTAACACAGGCAGGCTGGGAAACTCTGCTGTCTTCTCGTTTTCTTTCTAATATCTGAGTGATTTCTTGGTGCATATTTTGATGGGTACAACTGCAAGCTTATTTTGTCTGTTGTCACTTTTGAGGGAGTACCTTTGCATTTCTCCGCCTCACATACATCTCCCTACCAACAACATATTGGTGATGCATGTGAGTGCAAAAAGGGATTACTTCTAGGATAAAAACCTTCCCTGATTGCTTCTTTTTTTTCCTTGTTGGAATTTGCAGTCTTTACTTGACATACTTGTAATGTATTTTATCAGCATTGTTGCCACTATCTCCTTTTGCTGTCTCTGCATCTTTTCCTCTTTCCTTGCCCTGTGTTTACATCTGATAAAGCACATAATGCTCCACATGGAATCTGCTGCTTTTGTTGCAGAACACTAGGGATGTGACCTTAAAATTAAGCCTAGAAACAGCGGAACAAACTAAAACTGGTTAGAGAAGGAGGGTTCCAGACTATTACAGAGCAATTCATATCAAATAGCACAGGACCCATGCTGACGTATTAACAATAAAAAGGAATCATCTGTGGAGGCAAAGATGGTAAGTCACAGAGGGCATATATAAGTGCAGCCTCAGAGCTATAAAAGCCAGACTGAAATTTATCACTCTGTGCATATCGGAGCTGTCACGTTGGTCCTCAGATGATCGTGTTACTACCTTCAAGATATTTTTTTAGATATGAAACAAAGATTAGAGAGCGAATGAGAGAGAGAGAGGTTTGCTAATAAGCATTGGGTGAAAGCCACAAAAATGAATTAGCATTTATATTATTTATTGTCTCTTTTTCATCAACCATACCCCCTTCTTACTGATTTTTTCCTCCCTAGGATTTTTCTAACCTTGCACTAGAAGATTCTTGTACATTAAAACTAGCTCAGCTTCAGAATGGATTAAAATCCATTTGACTAAATACTATGTTCAGTGAACGACAAATTGTACAGCTTCACACGTTATTATTTGTGCTAAAAGCTATTATGTAAATATATTGGCTTATATAAGCTCAAGTAGGATGACACAGGAATGCAAAGATAGGCCATACATACAGATCTATTCAAATGATACTCTGTGAGCATCTCCTCTAATAGAAAATTGCGTATTCTCACTCAGAGGGCAGAAAAGAGCCATATGTCTATTTTAGTGGTTATGTCCTGAAATGACGCACTTATTTCTTTTATAATATTTTGAAATAAATACATATGGGACCGGTCAGATGTCAACAGTAGCACTGAAAGGAGTATGAATTAGTCACACTGGCACACAGGGCCCTGGAACAATGAACACTGCTCTGGAAGACCCTTGAATGCAAGCCTATTTGCCTCTTAATCCAAATGAATAATTAATGATAATTATCATGCTGCAGTTATTATCTGTGATAATAATATATCCGTAAGGTGAATAAATTCAATCTGCTACTATGCAGAAATGGCAACTCATAATATTCTTAAGAAATACAGATATAATTATCAGTATTAATGGTCAAGGAAAAAAATGGAGAGTTTTATATAAAGAATTATAGCAAAAGGTCTAAAGTTTAGTGAGAACGAATTAGACTGCATTATGTTTATTCTTTAGCTGTCATTTCTGTAGTACCAGTTGGCAATCTGTCAACATTTTTTTTTCTAAGACTCATTTATTAACAGCTGAATTGTGCAGTTTTTCATTGCAATCTATCAATAACTTTCCATCAGTCCACTGATAGAGAAGATCAGACTGAGGATCTCAAAAGCATCCGTATGCAAATTGCTCCATTTGTGTAGTTAAGTATGCTGACAATATTCCTCAGCTAAAAAACTTTAAAGTATTAAAGCAAAAAACAACGAAACCAAATAAAACATTGAAAGGTCAAATACACATTTGAAGCTTGTACAAACCAAGCCACAACATTTATTTTTGAAAGCACTGTAGGTGAGCTGTCAGCTAGGCAGAATAGTAGCCAATCATATTTAATCCGATCTCCCTCATCAGGCTTGTTGTGACAAAGGAAAACGGAAGGGGGATGGGTGTACAGGAGCAAGAGGTAGCAACTCCCCTCCCCTCCTTTTTGAAATTGTTTTTACATCTTTTCATTTTGGTGATTGAGATTTTCAGTCATCTAATTTAAAGACTTTAAAGTCTACTTAAGTTGAGCTAAATTAATGATTGAGAAAAAGCTTTGAAATTCAAAGTTCATGCAGACCTTTAACTCACACCAGGAAGGCCTGTTTTTTTCCCTCCTTCTTTTCATCCTATGATTCGAGAACTGTTGTACTCAGGGGAATGGTAATGAGATGTGGAACTCCTCACCTCTAGGTCATTGCTTCAAATCCGGCACAGGTTGATAGGAACCAAAATTCATTATCTTCTACTTATGGTTCAGCAGCCTATATGAAATGGATTGTTGGTCTTTCGGTCTAGTTTTCAGCAAGCAAATGTCCATGCAGTAATAAGCACTAATTAGTACTGGAATAAGGCTGAAAGTTGTATTTCTAACATAAAATTTGGGGATTATTGTGACAATGCCTCAAAACTCTGGCAACTTATGGGACTACTTTCCAGGAGGGGGGGTTAATTCTTCACGACTGTCACTGTGATTCACCCACTTTTAGTTTCTTTTCCGAAGAAATGGGCAAAAGAAATTGCCTTTTTTTCCACTCCCTTTTTAATCAGAAAACAACAGATTTCCCTCAAAGTGGATTCTGACAGGTGACAAGAATAATAACGTGTAAGAGTCAGTAAAAGGATGCATTATTAATCACCCTGGGTTTCATTTAGGCCGTCAGCTCAGTGGGTGAGCTCTGAAGAAAGAAGAGTGGAGATATTATCATTATTATTTACTTGTCCACGTAGGAGTCGTGAACCAGGACATCATTATATTAAGCAATGTTCAAACAAGGAGGAGAAAGCTGGTCCCTGCCCTGAAGAGTATACAATTTTACCATAAAACAAGAAACAGTGTATAGGTAGATGGACATAGATGGAGGAATATAGCTTAATGCTTATTTTTAACAACAGCATGGTCTTCATAGCAATGAAGTCACAAAACATGTTTTCAAGATTTTTTTTCACAGAAAAGAGAGGGAATCTGGAATGGAGAATTAGTAAAGTAAAAGTTACATTTGCAGATGATAAGGCAACCATGAAGGGCAGCTTGGGGGAAAAAAAGCTTATTTGAAAATGAAACAAAAGGACAACAAGTCCTGATACTGGCTGTGCAGCCAATAATCAATAGATAATTGAAAAAAGTAAAATATGGAAAGGGGGAACAGTGTTCACAGGTTGCTATAACATCTACCGTGTCAAACAAGAAAAGAGACAAGAGGAGAAGGAAAGGAAATATGAAAGCACTGAGCTGGCAAATGGTCTTTGCTACAGCAATCCAACAGCAACAGCAGTGTTTATTAATGGTGGAGAAAACAGTAAGCTAGATAGGAGGGGACGAAGGACTTGATCTGTGTGTGAGTATTTGTGCGTGTGAAGGGAATAACTGAGTGAGAGGACGCAGAAAAATTCATCTTGAAAAGGCTTTGCCAAAAGTCTTAGAAAACTTAGGCAATGTCTGGATAGGGTCTACAATGTATGTGTTGTTAATTTACTGATTTTCATAATGTGCTTCAGCTGAATGAAGATGAAAATATGATCCAGTGGTCCAGGAAATTGTCATTGGGAAGTATTTGTTAGAAAATAATTAAGGAGCTTGCTCAGCTTTTTCAACTTGCAAAGGAGCTAGGGGTCCACGAGCAAGTAGAACTCCATCAAGCAGAGTTTCTCGTGAAGTGGAAAAGGTGGTCTAAGTTTGAAAAAGTGGGTGTTTGAACACCTGCAACTCATTTTCTTATTTGGATAATATAAATCTAAAGGAAGAAAAGCCATTTCATAACTCCTTCCTGTGTGGCGAAGAAATTGGTGTGGATTTATACAGGATGGGACAAATGCATGAAGAGAAAGGAAGACTCGTAGAAGACAATATCATGAGAAGGGAGCGGACAATCTCATATAAAGAAAAGGCCAGATAGCTGACTAAGAGATGGTAGATGTGCCAAAGAGAAAGAACAAAAATGGCCAGGAAGAGGGTTTAAGAGAGCGTGGCAAGAACAGTTTCCACACAGGGTAGGGAGCAAAAGGCTGCCTTGGAGAGGGTATGGGTCAAAAAGAGAGGGGAAGTATTACCAATACTTATTGTAAACAAGCTATTTGATGAATTTACAATGAAATAGAGCAGGGAGTTAAGACTGTACTTGGAGAGGAATGAAAGGTCAAAGGTGACATCTTCTAAGAATAAAGCATCTAAAACATATTGTACCACGAGGGGAAAGTCAAAATGGAGTGCGAAGGTAAGGAGAAGAGTAAAAGAGAGGCTGCCTGTAGAAACAAAGGATGTGAGGAACTGCAATAGAACAGAGGCATGAGGATGGAATCTGGAGGAGAGTGCAAAAGAAAAATGGCAATGTCTATGACAGAAAACAGTGCAACCTCTGTAAAAGGAGAAGGAAAATGGAAATGGTATGCCAAGGTGAGGAAGGAAGGTTATGACTTTTGTTGCCTATGATTTCTTGGAAGCAGAACAAAATTCTAGCAGAAACAGAAGTAAAGACAGGGAAAAGGGGAGATTTCAGATATAGATTAAAATGGTGAAAACTCACATGGGACTGTGGGCTGTGGATTCAGTTAAGGTAGAGCAAGGTCTCTAGGAAGGCATCAAAGAGGAAAGGATCAACATGCAGTGAAGCTTGATAAGGGACATTGAATATGGTTCAAGAAAAAGAAGGATAATGTGTATGTTGGTGGTGAGCCAGGAAAAGAGAATAGATTAATGGAACTTGAACTGAAAAAGATGAGCCAAAAGCACCAAAGTCGAGGAAAATAGAACAAAACTTGTAAGGAAGAAGGCTGTTGGACCCTCAGCGGCAACGCAGCCATACAATGTGAGAGCAACCATCTTGCTTGGTGTTAACTGGTAGGAATGAAAAGTGGGGTTTGATTCCTTAGGCTTTAAAATTAATTTGCTAGACCCTGGGGAAACGAAAGATGAAGCAAGCCCACTTGCCCACTTTTCTGGTGACACAAACATTCCTACTGCGGGATACCCGCTACCTCGGTACCAGCTCAAACAAATACCTTGCCAATTCAGCTGCCACAGAGATGATAGTGCTAACCCCAGAGTACAACATAAACTGCACTACTTGATTATTTCACTATAGTCTGTACTGCAAACTACACAGTAAATATACACTTTTTTAGTTCCTTTTTTTTGAGTAATTAAAATGTCTTTTACAGGTGGTTATAAAATGTAACATATAAAACTAATCAGGATAGCAGTTGACCTGCTACCTGACCAACTTGTTCACCACTTTCTGGATATGCATAGATTCAGCCTTAGCAACTATTTACAGAGATCTTTTTTTTCCCATATTAATCCTTGTGTCTTACATCTATCACAGTTTTAAACTATCTTTCAGGTAAATCCTGAAGATATGCTATCCCCTTATGGGGGATATTTTAATTTTTTTTACTTAATAATTTATCTTTATTAATAATTTATTGTTTATCTATACTTAAAAGTACATTTGGAGTATGCTTTGCACCTGTTTTTTGTAAAGAGAACTGACTCACAGTCCATGCAAACGATGATACAATAGACTCTGAGAGAGTCTTCACATAATACCAAGCGAGGAAGAAACAATCAAGATTGATGCACCTATGGATGTAGTAGGCAGGTGTCAGTGGTTAATTTCAGTGATTAATTTTAGTGCACTAAACTGAGTGGTGTCAGGAGTCCTATGGAGAATCAGGGTGAGTTCATCTCACTAAGTCTCCTAGGCAACTTTTCCAGTTTTCAGTGGGACAATATTTATCTTTGTCCACTGCATCACTATCATGTTTTATTCAAGCTTGGCATTGTCATGTCCAAACAAGTAATAAAAGTTTAATTTTCGTGGAAAATAAATAGTTTTATGAACAATTTTATTTTATGAAGAAATAAATAGTTCCTATGAACAATTTTTTTGTCTGATACATTTGAGTAGATATGGCATCCTAACAGTCTTGAATCCTAGTAGCCTTCCAGTCCTGGTAAGTTTTTTATCTTCTACTGCTGCTATGCTTCTTATTGATTTAGTGACAGACAATCAAGAAGCATCAGTGACATCTTAATGGGTAACTATAAAGAAGGAACAAGATCTCTGCTAGAAAGAGCACAGATCAAAGCCCTCTGAATTCAGGGGTGATCTGCTCAGCTAGGATGTAATTTGACCAGTCTACTCAGTGATCATGCCAGCCATCCCAGCAGTGTGCTGCATTCCTCCTGGGTAAGACAGAAGAGCTGCAGAGTTTGTGTGTGAGAGAACTCTGGGTGCAAGACTGTAAGATTAGGGCTGCAAGCAGGGAAACAGAAACTTTGAGACGAAGTAAGTGGGGCCATGGGGAAATGTGGGAAGGAAAGAAGAGTTATAGGAAAATCTGCAGGAAGCCAAGTTTAGCTGTTGTATCATATGTGAAAAAAATTGTCATGGTATTTCTACCCTCTTGCCTTGAAGAACTTTCTGAATACGTATTTTTTCACTCTAGGTACCTAGATCCCAGCTTGGCAAAGCACTTCAGCCCATGCTTGACTTAGCAAATGAGTTGTATGCAATTCTTAATTGACCTGAGGATCTAAATGGATCT
The DNA here is from genome assembly GCA_013398015.1 of Oreocharis arfaki. Classification (NCBI taxonomy): domain Eukaryota; kingdom Metazoa; phylum Chordata; class Aves; order Passeriformes; family Paramythiidae; genus Oreocharis; species Oreocharis arfaki. The sequence continues at coordinate 790,299 of VZRR01000841.1, forward strand.
CGAGATGTGCTTAATATTAAACCAATGTACATATGCTGTGCTGAGTTAGAGGCTAAACAGTGTGAGGGGCTCTGCCATGCGGAACTGAGAAAAGTGAGAGTTATCCGTAGATAACAGAGTATGAAATGTTAACTGTTTACACAGACACTGCCTGTGAGACCATTTTGCATTTTCTCATGAAAACATAGCTACTCCAAAGCGATTTAACAGTATCTGCAGTTAACTAATGAGAGAAAATCTTGATATTGCCTCTTTCAAAAGTACACTTTCTATAATACTGTACTTACAGGAACTAGTAACTTTCAGTCAAGCACTAGGATTAATTGGTAGGATATTCTTATGAAACACAACTGATGGGAATGCCTATTCAAATTGAAATATCAATAATAACCCTGAATCCATGGTTCTGTTCATTCCCAAGAAAAGATACACAGTCTGTTTCCTTGAAGACCTCAGTGTTTGTCTTCAGCAGATGAAATTCAGCTGTGGGAATGTGGAATGACCAAGCCCCTCCATCTTCTGCCCTGACTTCTGCTTCAAAAAGGAATAATGGCCTAAAATATAAAAAAATATGTTCTTACGTACTTTTAAATTTTACACCTGTGTGCACTTTCTAGACTTGATTCTGAAACCCACAATATCAACATATTTCTCTTGAGAAAAGTGGCCTTTTTATACATTATTTTTATCTCCATGACAATAAGTGCTGGTGTGATCATACTGGAGAACAAAAGTGTTCTTCACGCATAAGTATCCAGGATGCCTATCAGACTAGCAAAATTTCTCAGCTAGGACCTGAGGAAAATAACTTGTCTCATAAGATGAGAGATTGGTTCTGTCTTTACAGCACGTCTGCCCTCAATCTGCATCTCCAGCAAAATAGGATTGCTCTACATCTTCAATAATAAGTTTTCAGTAGCTCTGTAGTCATCACTTTGAGAGTTTTGGTATTTGTTTTATACTTTGCGTTATACTTTGGCACTTAGATGACTCTTACGGACAAATGATTTCCTGTCCAATACAGAATCACCTGTTCAAAAGTCTAGGCATTTAGAGGAATAAACGGCTACTTTATATATTATTTCTAAAATCTGAAGTGCTCATCTCTTTGAAATGAACATTTCTGCTTCATTAAAACAAATTAGAAAGTGTATTCCATGGTGAATTAGATGTAGATATCAAGAGGAGCCCGGGCAGAAATGGTTTTATTAATTTTCATTCATTCCAGCCAGTGAGGCCAATTGTTATGCATTTATGTGATTTTCTATTGTTACCTCTGACCAGGGGTCTTTCAGAAGCCATCCTTATCCCATGCCAACTGCCCTCTTCATTTGCATACTGAAAACTATCTTTCCTAAGATAGTCAGAAGCATCTGAACAGTTCTCCGGAATTTAGGACTTGCCTGTGCCCATCAAAACGCAAGTGAGATATGCAAGAAAACAGGGCACAGAAAAGTATCATTAACCTCAAAATATTGAAATAAATTCAAATTTCTGGTCTCACGAGACCACATTCAAGATTGTGCCTGCTGATCTGTGCTGTAATGTAAAAATGCAGCAGTCTGTATTGTGATAACAGCAGAAATTTGTAAGCATTTTCCAAAACAACTAAAACATCCTTTTGGCTGAATTATGTCTATCTGTAAACAGAAACATTTGACATGACACATTTCAAAATTTTCATGCTTTGTGTTTGTGCGCTTATCATTGTCAATGGTTTAAATGATAATGACCATCCAAAATTAAAGGAGAGATAGATGAATACCTCACATGAAATATTGTACAGCTATTTTGAAATTAATACCAGTGTAGAACTTAAGAGTGCTTTTTTTCCCCCTAGATACTTGATCTCAGTGAATCAGACTGCAAATCTGCAAATCTTTAAAGAGAGAGAGGGCAACCACCCATACACTTCTACTGCTTTAGTCTTTTCCTTACTTATAAAGACTCTTCCAGCTTTACAAGACTAATCTCACATGGCTAAACATTGAGAACAGACAAATGCATTTTTCATAGCTACAGGTTGCTATCATTAAAAAAAAACAAAAAACCAAAAAAAACCAACAAAATTCCCCTGAATTGTCAAGACAGAGCATTTTCCCAATAATTTTGTGATTTTCATAATCTGCTGTTATCCCTCTGTCTAACCTAACATCTCTGATGCTTTGGTGAAATTCTAACTTGCACAGATGAGTAAATTCACAGATATTATATTCTGGGTCAAGTATGTGCAGTATTGAATAAAGACATGCTTTTTGCAAGGCTCAGAACAAATGAACATCCATGACCCATTTGCATACTCAACATTTCATTTCTTCCAGCTAAATGCCACTTCCTCAGTCCCAGCAGTTTTACTGCTGAATATCTTGCAGATACAAATTCCTTAGTGGGAGAAATTGTGTACCTTGATAAAGAACATTTGAAAATGAAATACCTTTGTTAAATTATAGCATCAGAATAACATATCTTTTAATACAGAAATTGCCTCAGAATATAAGATTTAAAACTATAGTAATTGTCACAAATCAAAGGGATATCCCAGTGTTATAAAAAGTCTCCTTCAATAAAGAATAAACATAAATCTATCCTCTTATATGCTCAGAGTATGATTCATCTCACTTTATTAGCTCTTGTAATGTAGACATTTAGTCTTATGTGGGCTGTATCCGCAGATGGTGGATTGAATGCAGAGTTTGCTAAAGGGTGACCTGATCCGTCCTCAGGTAGGTGTCTCAGGTAAACAGGATGAATTACTAGATGCTGTTTCTCTCTGCTGATTACTGATGGATGTTATAATATTAGCTTACACTAGACATCTTTTTAGTGGCTTAAGTTAGAAGCAAAGAATCCCACGCTACACATGTTGTGAATCTCAGACACTTCAATTATTTTACCCAAGATGCTTCATGAAGGTCAAACTTTAAACTTTCACAAAGCAGTTACACTCCCTTGCTGGAGATTGAAACAAAATACATGTACTTGATGATGAAACTAAACATTGCCAACAGTTTTTGTAAACCTCTCATGAATCAGATATGTTTTCAAAGAATACAGCCTAAGTGCTTCTGATTGGGATGATATATAATCTACTTTGGTGCTTTGTGCTTATGTAATATAGGATTGATAGAATTGATAGCACAGTAAAAGAAATTATTCCTGTCTGTTACAATGAACAGTTATCATCTCCTTATAAATTCATCAAATTCTAACAGTGGCCTGAAATCTTCAGGAAAAAAATCCTGGGATACAACTCATAAAAAACTGTGCAGCTGTTTCTAAAAGTGGAAGCTATTATACTAAGCAAACAATCACTAATATACATCTGCTAGAAAATAAATACTTGAGGCCTACTCCTTTGGAAGCTCCGATGTTGCCACGGCTTTAGAAGATGAAATGTTTCCAGCTCTGCCAGGGAGAGGGTCTGAGCAGAGTTTGGGTAGTTGAAACCTACTTGAACAAGGGGTGCATTGACAGATACCTGTGCTAGAAAGAGAAGGAAACTGTAATCAGGAAATCGTGAAAATGTGCTAAAACTGAGAGGAGATTGCCTAGACCTGACAAAGCGGTGGGGTTAAAATCCACATTTTGTACAGACAGTGGTGCTGAAGCAAGAAGCCCAGGAGAGGAAATTTAGTCCAAAGTGGGTTGAACAAAATTACAGTAAAGAAAAGACAGTAATTAAGATCGGGGAGATAGAATTACCTATGGAAAGAGAATGGGATTGAAAAGGAGTGTTGGATTACAACTGTGATAGCCACATGATATGACTATGGCTCACAGAACAACAAGATGAGGGCTGACAATCCAGAGAAAAGCAGCACAGTATCTAGAGAGACAAAGGACAACACTAGCCAGTAATAAACACACCTTTCCAAAACTCTGAGCCAAATCCTTTCTTTCTCTACCAGAAAAACCAACCACAGAAAAAAGTTCTGGGTACTCTCACAGAGCAGAAATTCACTTTAAAGGTAGTGTACAACTCAGGGAGGCCTGTCTTTCCAGATGATCAAAGAGAAGTTTGAAAGAACCTGAAGACAGACAAATTCAGACGCAACATTCAATACACATTTTTAATTCTGAAAGTTAATATCCATTATAATTTATTGAGAGATATGGTATATTTTCTATCAGGGTGTCCCGGTTTGAGACACAGGGAAGAACTTTCAAATAGAAACATAGATATTTTTTGAGTTTTAAGAAGAAATGGTTGGAGAAATTCCTATGACATATGATTTCTAATGAAGCAGCTGTCCTTGTCTTTTAATCTGTAAATGCCCTCTCTGGACCCCCATTCTCATCCACATAGAAAAGAACGAATTTCTGCCATTATTAGTTGGTTACTTGAAGTTTTTAATGGATCTTGACTGATTCTTGGGCTGTTTATAAGGAAGAATTTTCAGAAAAAAGTCTACAACGATTTGATGAAATCACATCCACACAGGGAGTTGAATAATGGCTTCTCAGTCATTAGCCACAAACTCGTTTTATTAACTGTCCAATCAAATTTTCTTATTAGTACTTAAAGATAATTTATCTTTAGTTAGCAATATAGATACATATTATACATTTATGTTCCACAAAACATGGAAAAAAATGCTTAGGCTGAGTAGACATGACCTGTTTTGATAAAAAGAATTTGTACTTATTCTACATTTCATACTGCCTTTTTTTTTCTTTGCTGTGTTGTACTTTACATTGTTCTAAGATGCTTAGGATGCTTTTTTACAGATAGAATAAAACTGTAGAATAAATAAACCAATTGTTCACAATGATAAAACTAAAAAAGGAAATACATATTTTGCCTATCATCTTCAGCTCTAAATACCAGAGAGAAAGTATTTTTTCTAACCCAGCTGATGTATGTATAAAGTATAAGGTATTGTTTTTAAGGGTTGAAGTGCATTCATATATATAAGTAGGTAAGAGTAGCACTTGGAGATTCTGATAAATCAAAGGAATTCTATACACCTGTGTCTAATTCATATAATATTCTAAAGGTCTCTAATGAAATGGATTATATCCATCGACAGATATTTTGTTAACATGGCATCCATATACAGAGACCACTGAAATACATTGATTAACTGATTTAAATTTATCAGAGCAACTTTTATTTGTAGAATAAATCGAAGTTTTTCTCTAAAAAAAAAAACCAACCTCTACTTGTTCTTAATAAGGTAATGTTCTGAAGTACAGAGAATGTAAGAATGAAATCTCATCTCCAGACAACATGAAGCAAATGCTCTGGATGTTGTGAACATCCCTGTTCCAATTACTGTAATAGGGAAGCCTTCCACATTTCTTTTAGAATCTAAATAGTCTGAGCTCTCTTTCTGGGATTATACCTCTCCACAGGGACTTCAGTGGGAAAGGCAGATATGTTTTACCAAATTTAGGTGTTTCAAGACATTTCTAAAGCCTGAAGAATTCAACACTTTGCAGAAACACTTCTGGATCATCTATGCTAAAAGTTCATTCATACCAAGATTTCAGCCAGGTAAGAGATTTCTCTTACTCTCCTTTTATCCACTTTCTTACGACTTATGTGAAGCAACAAGCTAAGTGCCTCCTTTTCTGACTGAAGCATATATTATAAGCTATACAACACCACTTGTTTTTAATAGGCTTTTCCTCTGGGTTCATCACAATTCCCACCAATGTCAGTAGGAATGATGGGAACATATGGTGAGAGAAGGCCTGAGAGAGGACAAGAATTCTCATGCCAAGTGAACAAGATTTTGCACCACATTTCAAGCGTTTTGTGGGTTGGGTCCTGCCAGAGATGCTGCATGAACAGCACTGTTTGCAGTATTTTGACATTGCATGCAGATAACCTGGAAACACAGGCAAGCAATTCCGCATTGATGAAGGGTGAAACCTTGGAGACTGAGCAAGTTTTCAGCAGAAGGATGACATTTGGCTGGACTAATTTTCTTGTCATCTGACAGGCTGCTTGAACACAGTAACTTCATTTGTGCACAGAAATCAGAATGTCTCTCCCTGTTAAGGTCTATTGGTACTAGTACGAGAGGAATGACTTTTGTCAAAATAAGAACTGTGAATTTCCAGACAGAAGGTTGCAGTTTGTGAAAGGTCCTGGAGGACTTCTTATTTCACTGCCTTCTATTCTTGAAAGACAATTTTTTTTTTACTTATCTAGCAGTACGTTCCCCTTAAAATAGCCAGAAGCCTTTGAAAACAGAAGTTTCTTGTAGTAAGTCTTTAATCTCTTTGTTGGGCCATCGAGTATCTGGGGTTTTTTTTCAGACTGACTGAATGTTATCCAGGATACTTAAATTTTCAGGATTCAGTATAAGCTCTGTAGTGCTGGAGCCTTTTAGTTTTTAAACATAGGAAGATTTCAGGAACACTGAATAACCAGCAAGGATGCTTGCTGTCCTTACTATGGGCTCACTACTGAACTGAGGAAACCCAGGCCTATCATTCAGACAGAAAAACACTGAGGTAAAAGGAAAAAAAAATCTTACTGTGAAGGAGGAGTATAAGTTGTAAGTGAAGAATATATTTTAGAATTCAGATATTTATCTAACACTGCAAGGGTAGTCATTTCTACCTAAAGCAAACTATCAAAACCTTTGTGTCTTACCCATAACAGATTAAATCCTGAGATCTGAGTACCATTCCCATGTACAATAATCTAGGGTTTATCCTTAAAGTCAAAGTTCTTTGAAAAGTTTTTCGAAGAGGTGATTAATCCAAGTACTGATGTCACAGAGATAGTTAAGAAATGAATTTTCCAGTTGACAATGCAAACCTCCACAAATTGAAATAAATGCTATTTTCTTGAGGGATTGTAAAAGTAAGTCTCTATGCCAAATATTTGATCTATTCTGCTCTCTTGTAAAATATATACTCTGCATAAAACACTCTCTGAAATGGGGCCTGCTTGTCCAGATGAATACATTATTCCACTGTGTGGAGAAAGGCTGATCTAGAGGCAATTACTGAGTGTAATTTATTCCACATCCTTGCTGGAATAACTTGTGCTCCTGAGCCTCCTCAGATGTGTAGTCAATAGGGAACTCTCTGGCTACATGAGGTTTCTTAATACATCTTTCAGCTAAATCAGAGATTCAAATGCAAAATCCAGCACTCAGGGAGATCATCAGAATTTGTGATGCTCCCTGGAGAACTGGAGGTCTATAAACCAATGAATGGATTACAATGAGATGTAAATTCAGTATTTCCAACTCTGGGAGAAATGACGATACTCCAATATTTTTCAAGCTGTACTTATCTCCCTCAGTCAAACAGTAGAACCTCTCAGCATTTATTAAGTCCATAATGCACCTTGGAAGAAAGTTTAAGAGCTGACTGTATTTAAAAATATGGCTTTGAAATATTTTTTTAAATTGTCTTTGTATTAGGAACTGCCTCCCAGCCCCAGATATGCTAAACTGAATGTCGTTACTGAATGCCAGTAATGTGCTCAACAGTGGTGTGCAATTTACTTCTGTCATTTGTTACAATGCAGTAGTTTTTAAAGATTCATTCTAGACTCAATGAAATATCCTAAGTGAACCCAGCAGTAAGAAAGGGGATATTTGGTCCTTAAAGGAGTCTGGAGCAGAAGACATCTACAGATACTTCGAACAACTAATTAAAGAGCTGCTGAGGCAAGGAACAGAAATTGTTCACTTGCAGTCTAACATGAGGAAGGGGTACACTATTCTTTCAATACTTTTTAAAATACCTGTAAATGTTATGTAATTTGAGATCTGTTGTTGTCTTCCTGTTGGCTAAGGTTGAACAAACTAGGTCATATTAGAAAGGAGATCTCCTCAGCCCCAGCTAAACTGCTGCAGTGCAGTAGTTGATCTTTCTTCTCCTATTCCTCCCCTGCTTTTTCAGTACCAAAGCAGTGTGATAGTTTCAGCTATCAGATTTGTACTTTTCAGATCAACTCTTCTACTTCAAACTTGTCTCATTCTTTCCAAAGATGTTGTTCAGCCTTTTTCTTCGTTATTTCCAGACTCAGCAGCAGCACAGAGGAGCCCCTCAGCTGCCCTTCATCACCATATGAAAGAGCACAGAAAGCGTGTGTCTGCCTTACTGAGAGGTGCCATGCACAGACAGAAGGACCGGGACTCAATTTGCTGCAGTGCGCCACAGTTCTTGGATTACAGAGCTACATTGTGTCTCTACTGGTGTTGGAGCTCACACTCGCTGCAAGGACAGGCAAACATCGTGCAAACATAAAGAGTTAACTGTTGTAGGACTTTAAGCCCACATTACAAAGAGAGTGCATATATTCCTTCATGAATAGCTTCATCTGTGGTTTCACCACGAAATCAACCAATTCACACAAATTCATGGTACCTCTACATGTTTACTGCACGACTGCAAACACAGGTGCTACATTTCAAAGACCCCTAAGAACCTAGATTTCAGAAGATGTTTTATCACCAGGGAAGTGATCAACATCATGACGTTTACAACTGACACATGTATGTGATGGAAAGCTCAAAGACAAAATAATTTCACTTCTGTGTTTTGCCACTAATGGCACTAACTTACAGAGCAAGCTTTTATCTCAGATATTCCAAAGAATCTCTAGTTGACTACAGTGTGTACACACAGTCTAGGATGGAGTCTTTTGCTATTGAATTTCCTGGGGGCTTTTATTGATTTTGTCCCATGTTACTATTGCAGGCAGTCCATTGAATTCTGACCTGGGCTCTACAGTAATGTCTTTGGGCTCTGACACCAGTGCAAAGCAAGAGTTACAAGAAAACTGAATTACGAATATAATGTGTTCAATGCACTGATTCTCTACAGTTATATATTCAGCCTGGAATCAGTGATCAACACAGAAGCTCTCAACACAAGTATAAAAATGTCAGAATCAGTTCCTTAATGTTGATGCAGTTTAAATATTACTTCTGGCTAAGCATTACATCTGAACCAAACACGTGATTTGAGCTTACAGACACGAGTTTGTTTCTGAGCTGATTCATGTCAGTTTTATACTTGTAAACATCTTTTGATTTCAGTGGTGTTAATTCACATTTTCAATAACTCAATGGTAACAGAATACGCAGTAGTCTTAGAGTGTCTGTTGAGAACAGCCAGTGAACTCTCTTGTTACATAAAGAAAAACTTCTATTTTCAGTATTAGAGACAAAAACTAAAGCCAGTCAGGATACAGTAAACACCTTCACTGAAACTAATACAGAAAAGAAATGCACAGCTCCTTGAATGGGAACATCTCCTTGAAAGAGACAGTATTATACAGTAGCTTATGAAGGCACTTATTCCATCGCTATTTCCACCTAAGATGGGATGCATAAGAAAAGCATACAAGGGCCAAGACATTAAGCTAATTTTAATATGATCCATTTATATTGAATCAGAGAAGAGGGTGGATTGAAAAAGGAAGTGCAAATGGTATATTTTTCGTATTTTCTGTCTCAAAAGTTTTCTGAGGTGAAGCGAGATAAAGAAATAAGAACTGGAAGGTTGATGGAAGGTTAAAATATTCACAAAATAAACTCGATTTATTCAAGTCTTTCGAAGTCCCAAGAAACATGTTTAATGGGAGCTGAAAGACTTGAAAAGAAACCTTATTGTGGTGCACAGCAAAGTAATGTGGAAAAAAAAATCTCCATATTTCTTCAGTCTCTAGCTTAGCTCTCACTGTGGGGAATCTTGCTGTGAAAAGATTAATCACTGCTGCTTAATAGCATCTCTGCTGGTTGCTCCAGGATAGCAACTAGCTACATAATGCAGCAGATGCATTCTTCTTTTAGTGTAGCACCTAGAGTACCGTGAACATGCCAAAGGGTTTTCAAACTTACCACGATGCAAAACTGACCAGCAGATATTGGAAGCATGTTACCTGGCTCTCCAGAGAGCACAGATTCTGGAAGAAGATGAAATAATCTCTTTTGTCTCCTCTCTTTGGTTTTTTTATGGAGAAAGCAAAGGAATGGCCTCCTAAAAATCTAGCTGGCTACCAGGCTACTTCCAGAGCAAAGTCTCAAAGATTTTCCATTTTTTAAGCTAGTTCTTAGACTGCAACTTCATTAGGGTCTTTGTCTTCTTGTCTTGATCCTCACTCTTTTTTCCCTTCCATTTGTAGCACTTGCTTTCCCCAGAAGCAGAATGGACATTTGCTTTGGTGCAGCAATTGTTGATAGCTGGTTACATCCTATTCTTTATCAGTTCTGCTTAGCTCTCCTTCTTGCTGACCCCGAAACATCTCTAGTTCCTTTCGGTCCTTATCGGCCTAAACTCTTCAGACTATTTTCTCTTCCCTCATCTCCTCCATTTGCAGATCTATCAATTTTGTCATCATCATCATCTCTAATTGTTCAATTTACAATGAAGAACAGTCTAAGAAAGAAGAGTTAACAAATGAGGTCTTGTATAAAATATCAAACAGAGAGATTAGGACAAGGAAAAGTACTTGGCCAGAGTCACATACTTTCTTGAGTGGCAAAATCAACCCTCTTTTGAGTTTCTTCTCCTTCTGCATCAAAACTTCAACATCTTTACCTGAATGCTCTTCAGAGACTGTGGTTCAAAGGTTCTGGCTTTGAAGGGATTGCTCTTTTTTTCCATTGGCAAGAAAAAATGGACAGGTTTATCTAAGTTAAATGCTTTTCAAAGATATTTTCACAGGAACTTTCATCTCCTTTTGTCTTTGTTTCTAATTTTCCCGAAAATAACTTCAGTGACACAGGAGCAGTCTTTTTGATCATTTCAGTGTTAGTGATGATGCAGCTTTGTGAACAGCAAGGAAAGTTGTTTGAAAAAGCTATCTTCTACCAGAAGAAGCATAGGAAATTGGACAGAGCAACTGCCAGTCTTTCCCTCACATCAGTCACCTGTCACAGATCCTTGTCCAGCAGGTAACTACAGGATCGATAAACTGCTACCTCTGGGGACTCCCACCATGGAAAAACTGACTGTTGCATAGGCAGCAGATGTACTTAGAGTAAACCAGATACTAAATTCAGAGCAAAACTGAGCCTGAGGAAAGGCTGTTCAGTTTTGATTAGAAGAAAAGATGGACTACTATCTCCAGCTCCTTTTTTTCAACAAAATGTCATGGAAAGAGGATAGACCAGCATACTGCTTAGCAGCAGTAGTCAGCAGAGGTGAAATTAAACTCCAGATTTTCTCAAACCAGGAGAGACTTAAATGTAGCTGTGTATATGTCATCTAGGTGTTTCAACCACTATTACATTCACTGTGGGTTCAGTAGAGTTGCCTAAAAATGAGTGTGTGCTTCCACATGAGACATCCCAGAGTATCCTGGTCACGCTGCTGTGTCCAGGGGGCATGGATTTTCCCCTGATGCTCTCTGTCTGGGCTGTTCCCTACTAGAGGCACAAAGTGCCCAGCGCTTCGTGGGCGGGTGAGCATAAATAAAAGCATGAACCTTGCTCCAAAGAGCTGACAGTCAGAGCTCAAGCAAGGCACAACGAGAGAGATACACAGGGTATACAGAGGGTATGTGGAGAAAAAAGAGAAGGCAAGTGAAGCCTTGATCTAGTAATTGCATCGTTCTCCAGAGATATTTGTAGTCAGAGAGAAGTTTAGGGAGGAATTTAAAGGAGTTTGGACACTCAGTTTTTCAAGAGTTGGGGATCTTCTAAGCAGCAACATGGAAAACTTGTGACACTCTTAACCTGAGAATTTACCTCAGCATCTGGCACTCCCTGTGAGGGATCTTCTTGGTGGAAAGAGGAAGCTTTAAAATTGATGTGACTGGCAAAATATTCCAATGGAACAAGCCAAATGTGGTCAAAATGCCAGGTAGGTATGCTGTCTGCAGCAAATAGAAAAATAGAGAAAGATTATATTTGTCAAGAACAGAGAGATTAAAAAGTAGGAACAATATAGAAATGAAGTGATAAAAGGCTTCTCTGTGTAAGTGGGCAGGAAAGGACTTATCTTCTGCTGTTTAAAAATAAAATCTCAAATATATTAGCTTAGATGACAGTACCCAGGCAGAGATCCAAGCTGCAGACTTGTTTATGGGCTTGAACAGTAAGTAGGATGATGGTGTTTTCCACAGCAATCAAGTAAGAAAGTAGCAGGGAAGGTGTGGGAGAAGAAAGATTAGAGAAAAATGCAAATAATCATTTTTCCTGTCTATTCAATTAACATCTAGGCCTACTTTGTAGCTTCCTGAAGCCTCAGTGAGGCATTTGGTGGGTGACAAACAGTCAAAATAAGCGACCCGCCAACATTTATTCAGGTAGAAATTTCAAATATTCTGGTATGTATTTCTCCACTATAAATAACTTTCTGCAAATTCAGTGTCCTAATTTTGTGTTCAAGGTAAAGAAAGGGAAAGAAAGAAATACTTCAACAAAAAGTTATACTTTTTGGTTTAATGGGTTGGTGTCTGGGAGATTAAAGTACTGTATTGAAACACAGGCAGAAAGGCAAAAACTACAGCCTCTCTTTTTAAAATATCTTTTTTCAATCTTCAAATACATACGTATTTAGTTAATTCTTGCTCAGGGTTTGTTTTTTTTTTTTTTAATCTTAGAATTGGATATTCAATCACATTGCTCCAAATTAGTTTTGTTACTCTAAAACCCTGGCACAGTACTTATCCTACCCCTAATAAAAAGATTTCGGAGATGGCATTTTTTTGTTGTTTAAGTAAATGACATGAGGGTGACATGCTTGGTCGTTCTTGGGCTGTTCATTGGTTAGAGCAAAATTTGTGTCATTTTAATTTTGTTGCATTTAATAAACCATGAGCTCAGAGGAAGCATTATTGTTTATGGCTTGTATATTTTAACCGTGTATATGCAAAATAGTGTTTCACTTTTCTGGTACATAGCTGCTTGATTAAAAGAAACAACTTACAGTGGTGACTGTAGACACTTTACCTTGTAAATTGTGTTTTAGAATAACTGAAACAAACAACATGTTTACAGCTAAGAGATACTTATAAAAAAATCTGAAACTTTGATCCTGGGGGATTTTAATTTCACAGATACTTACTGGGATAACAAGTATGCAAAACCTGTAAGGTGGGAAGCATGTTTCCAGAGGCAATGCATAATTGCTTACTTACTGAAGTCAGCTTATTGACTGAACTTTGTGATCAGAGACTCTTGGCATCCAGAGCTAGAAAATCAGCCCATCTTGATAAATAGAGCAGGGCTTATTTAGGGATCACAAATTCACAATACAGAAAAGAAAAGAAGATGGAGCAATAAAATTAGTTTTGGCTCAGTGGAAGTTTTACAAAACTTGTAATGCTCTGAGGCGTGTTGATGGAGCTAACTATACAAATTAGGGATGTTTTTCTAGAAGACAAACAGGATTCCATTTTATGCCACAATATAAATTGCTTACACTTTCAGTTAAAGTAGAAGGAATAGCTTGTGGTAACATAAACAACTGAATGATCTTGATGGAAATGATGCCAGATCTCATGACTGTGTAGGAAACCTGGTGCAGAAAAAAAATGGGAATTATTTAGGAAACAGTTGGACATACTGCAGTTACAATTCATTCAGGCTAAGTCTCAACAGGGGGAATGTAATTCAGACAATGTGCTTCACCAGAGTGACAATAACAACATCTTTTACATGACTGCTTTGGGAAGGGGGGAGGATTTACATTTTTTTAAAATTGCAAAATCCAAGAGTTAATTAGAAGATCAAGAGGAGATATTGACTAGAAGGTTGCAAAGTATATTCTAAGTATAAACGAAGGGTTTTCTTTCAGATGGTATATTTGCAGCAGACAGCAAATAAAACAGAAATAGTCACTAAAAAAGTGGTTGTTTTGAGATTACTGGGAACAGTGAGTTAAATGATTTATCAGGGAATAGTACGTTCCTTCTACTGTCACACTTTTTCATAGATGGAATACAGGGAAGGCTTGAGATGAATTTCTGGACCTTGGTTTATTTACGCAAATTTTTCATTGATTTCAATGTGGCTGCTTGTGTGTTCAAACCAAGGGAGGACTGATCTTGAGAATTTGCCGCAGTACCTATAATTTCCTGGATGGAGGAATATGGGAAAGGAGCTTCATAGCAGCATAATCACTGCAACAGGATGTCATAATGGAGCAGGTCATGCTGCTGAGGAGAGTCAGAAGCTTCTTCAACTTTGTGGTAGAAGTTCATAGTTTTATAATGTGCTTCTGGAGAGCATGGAATTTGTCCAAACACTTTCATTGTCAAGGAAAGATTTAGACTTTTCATTTTTTATCTTAACATTTTCAAATACGCCTGTATGTAGAAATCAGACTTTCGGGTCACACATGATGGCATGGAGTAAACTGTTTTTCGGAAGGCAGTCCTCCCTTGATGTATTCACTCTTCAACTCTGATGGTTTTGGTTTCTATTTTAGCTACAGGTACATGTGTTAGGGATGTGAATCCCTTTATAGTCTGGCAATTTAAGGAGGTAAAAAAGTGCACTGGAAAAAAAAAGTTTAGTTTTCCACTGAAAATTCCTTATAATTTCTTCTACTAGGATATGGTTACCCATAGAGTATATTGAGCTTGGCCTGAAGCACTTTAGTCTGTGTAGGAGCATTATATCTCAGTCCATTCACCTCTTCTGCCATATACAGACAAAAGATAGCATTTTTTAGTATAAGATAACCATCTTTCATCTGCATTCTCAAATGAGAGATAGGGACACAAGGAGGAATAATTAAAACTATATATAAAGTGCAGTGGCACACACAAGAAAAGAGAACACGAGAGCAGGTTGGATAAAGCAGCACTTACAGTTCTGTATGACACTGGCTAGACTTTGTGCAGGCAGGTGAAGTGAATTTTGTTCCTCCCTGTTTACAGAGCTCTGAGAACTTATAGTATGAGTCAAGATGCACTTGCATTTAACAGAACTTCGTGCTCAACAAATAAGTGTCATGTCAGTCAGATACTGCCATGTGTAAAGGCATAAAATCATAAAATGATAAATCTATTGCTTTTCAATTTATTTTTTCATTCTTAAGGACTATATTTGGAAATTCATATGTAATTAGTTGCTCTTTATTAATCCCTCTCTAACCTCTACTTATCCATCAGTACTGCTCAATTAAAAAAAAAAGACAGAAAAGCATTTCAACTGAAATACAGCAAATTGATCACCTGGATTCATTAAAAATACTCACATATTCTGTGGCTGCGGTTACATAAGAGATCGAAGTCACTCATCATCACTGTTCCTGCCACAGCCTTAAAATCAGTATGGAGCATACAGTACCATTAAGGGCAAATCTTCAAGAATTTTTATTTCGGAACTGAGACCCACCATTGACCTTCCCTTTTGTCTGATTTACCCGGAAGTATTTTTATCTGTTAGTACCAAGCTGATCACAACATACCATTAGTATATTCTGGGCTGAGAAAATACACCTCTCAGATCAGATATGATGCTGCTTTCCCTGGTACTTAAAAACCCCAAACAGAAAGAAAAACCCTTGTAGGAAGGCAAGGCATCAGTGGAGAATGGTATCTTGTTGATAAGAGTAATACTATTTATGCTGACATTTTTCTTATTTCTACTGAAAACAAGACCTCGCAAGGTCTGTAGTTGCTCCCATTTAATTTATCCAATGGGATCCATGGACAAATTTCTATTCCCCTCATGTGTTCAGTTTCATCTGTGGAAGGGATAAGGCATTGTGAGATGAGTCCACACAGTGAGCCTCAGCTATGAAAAGAATGGGGACCACGAAGCCGTTCTGTGAAGCAGCATATATAAAGAGAAATTCTCAAGCTGAGCAAAAAATGTGCTGGTCTTCAGCTTAGAGGCAGATTAACCATGATCCTTTTTTTCTTTCCGTATAAATTGAATTTTTCTTCAAATATGTAGATTTCCATTTTGTTTTAAAATAAAACTTACCTTTTAGTTTTGCATTTGCACAGTTTAGCCTTTAGGAAAAAGTCTCTTCTTCAACATGCCCATCATGGTGTAAGAGCTGTGAGAGTGCTCAACACAGAATCTCAAGACCAACCCATTTTATTTAGAAATTCAAAAGTAGCTCTGTTTTCCAGTTTTATCCTAGCTTCTCAGGGGGTAATATAGTGACAAATGTTTGTAACAATAGAAAAAAAAAATTGTGAGAAACATTTTTACTCCAGTAACAACCAGCAGATTAGATTAAGTATTCACTACTTCATATAAAGCTGTTCTCTACGGTATTTTTGTTTCTAACAAAGGATTAAGGTGTGTCCATGTGCATTCCATTAAATTTCTCCTAAGACAGTAAGACTATGTTAAGGGTAAAATGGCAACCATCTTGCTGGCTCAGCCTCCTGGAGGACCACCACCAGGCTTCAGTAAATTGCTGTCTATCAGGAAAAAGGGATGTACTAAACCCTGACAAAGAGGGAGGAAGAAAATTATACATACACATAAGCAAATATGACAATAGATCAGAGCTATGTTACGAGCACAAGGCCAGCGAAACACAGTGATTTCATTCAGCTGGAAATCATGTCTGTTCCAATGTGTATTCACTGCAGCAAATGTGGCTTAGTAAAACTTTTATTCTGCAAGGAAACCTTCATAAATGCAGGCCTTCTGCGTTTTACTTGAACTACCATATAAGCACATGTTGTTGAGACATAACTTTAAATAGCTTGTGAAGACATCCCTATGAATTCAAAATTACTGTACTTGCAGAAAAAGCAACAATATCCGTCTGTAAATCCTTTAATCATAAGCATTAAAGAATAGTTCTTCAGAGAATCACAGGCTGCTGACTAAAGTTTACATTTTCTTGAGTTGCTTTTGGTGCTGCTAGCTATTTTTCTCATACACATGATGATAATATGAAGTGACACTTGCACCTGTTGTCACCATCTTATGGTAATTAGCATAGTGCCCTAAGTAGTAGCAGGGCCATCACATCCAAACATAAGCCATTAACATATTGCAGCTGTCATCAGTAGGGAAAGCTAATGGAGTTAGTGGATTTGCACACTACTGCATACCTTGGCTCAGCTAGCATAACTCCCCATATTGGGGTCATTGGGGATAGGAAAAAGAAATGTGGGATGAAGCCAGTCAGGAGTGAAAGAATACATTTTACTGCAGGTTTACTTTCATGTATTATGCATGTCCTTCAAGGTCACTGCATGATCATTTATAAGATTTTAATGAGATATCAAAGTGGAATGGATGGAATGTAATTAATGTGATCATACAGAGAAGATACAGGTATAAAATAGCATTCATGAGGCAGTCAACAAAAAGTGAGAGCAGTGAAGAAAAAAGGACTCTTTGGCCAGATTTCAGCCTGTAAAACAATTTTTCCACCATACTTTCAGACACTTAACATCCTGCCAAACAGTTTTCCCCAGCTAACAGTGGAATAATGGAGGGAATTAGAGAAAATACATTCCTCCTCCGCTCTTTGAATATAGGCTACCTGCACTTTCCTTCTTTGAGGGAAAATGGGTGACTTGTAGATAAAAGTATGCTGGTTCTACAGTAACATGGAACATTATATGTTCTATTCTATTCTATACTTTAATATTTTTATTCCTCTTGCTGACAGAGTCTCTGGACTAAACCGAAAATTCAAGATACAAAGGTGCATATTTTTAAGTACCTCTGCAGAGCTTTTTTAATGTAGGTGTCTGAGAAGGTACAGGGACTTAACAAATCCTTCAGTGGGGAAAGCAGTAGGTAGGGTTGCTTAGATGTTTTCCATAAGATTACTGGTTGTCCCCAGCCTGCTTCTGGTCCCGCCTTCCTCTTGCCAGACAATTGCTTTTGTATAAAACTCAGCTCTATAGATACTCTTCCTTTCTTCTGTTTGTTTGGGTTTTTCCCCCTTTGGTTGTTGCTGTTGTTGTTGTGTTTTGTTGTTTGGTTTGGGTCTTGTGTTTTTTTGGAGGGGGAAGAGTTGGGTTCGGGGTTTTTGGGGAAAGGGAAGAGGACTGCAAATCAGTTTGGTGCTGGCTGTGATTGCTGCCCCCATCAGAGCCCAGTGCTCTGGCAGTCCTCACTGTGTGCTGGTGCTCCTGCATGGGAGCTGACAAATCTGGTGAGCGCAGGGCAGGAGGGATCATCTTGGCAGCATAAAAGGCAACCCAATCTAGGTAACCGAATTAGAGACTAACCGTGCCTCCCAAACTCATCCCACTTTGGCCTTTGGTAAACCACATAAACCAACATTTTCAGATGTGGGTGAGTAGTTACATACTTAAATATTTATGTGGAAGCAGACACCCATGCTGGAAAATACTTGCCTTCTCTTATACCATCAAGAATTCTATTCATCATTCTTTGTTTTCTTATTCATCCTGCACATTGTTTTTTTTCTAGAAGGTTCTTTCTACTAATACAGTTTGGAAAACACTGCTTTAAGCTTGAAGTGATTGCAGAGACTCTCTAAGGATTCACTCTGTCAGCAGGACATGGTGCCCTAAATATGACATTTGTTGTTGGATTCCTGACCCAGACCCTGAACGTTCCACTGGAAACTCAGAACATCTTCAATTTGTGTTCTTAGTGTTTACAGTCTAAGCCATTTGAAAAGACAAATGTGTGTAAAAATCTTCACTGCACATAAAATGTTCAGTGTAATATTCATTTTTGAATGCAGCAGATATTTTCTTTCTGCTTATTTTTTTAATTCTCATCTATTTTAAAGGCCTTCTATAATTTAAAAAAGTAATTTAAAATAATTCCTTATTCTCAAAAAGTAAAGCTAAATAATTTCCCCCATCCTCACAAAATAATTAAAAGCAAGAAAGAACTATTTTACCTTTAGAAAGAAATGAGAATGTGAACTGAAGCAAATAAAAGGATTTTATAAAAACAAGGTTATTTCAGAGATTTACCAATATGAAGGTATATTTGCTAAGTCCTTTTTAATAATTGCTTGACTGAACTTTCAAGTAGATATATATATGGCAGGTTAGTCATTAGTTAATGGGAGTGTGTGCTTTTTAAAACTGTTTTATTTGCAAGGCAAGCAGCTGTCCAATCTGACCTTCTAAGACATTTGTTCTGGGAAGAAAGGCTGCTGGATATAAGTGGAGAATGTCAAAAAGAATGGGAAGAAAAGAACAGGAGCTCCTAATAGGGATTCTGGAGAAAAATGACGCACAGAGCAAAAGCTAAGTATTTATCTTTAATGCAGGTTCTTTGTTTTCTCATTTTCTGCTCCTTTTCCTTCTTCTTTCCTTTCTCACCCTTCTCTCATCACTGTTATCTGTTCTTAACCTACATCTAATCTTTCTTTATGTCTCCACCACTTAATATATTGTCACTGAAACCTCTGTCCAGAGCCACAGCTCGGCTAGAGGTAATGGAAGAGAAGAAAGAGTGGGTAGTAGCTCTCTCCTTGATGAAGGGACTGTTTGTATATGTGGAAGACCAGTTCAGCTCATGACAAAGTCCATGGAAAAATGCTTACAGGGCCTTGGAAAGCTCCTTTCGCACAGGACAGACATATAATGTGATTCCCAAAGCAAAACGTGTTTTTCCAGCAGCCTTTGGTAGTTCCAGCAGCTCCCTAATCTGTGACTCCCTCCAGCGGCTGGTTTACCATCGTTTACAAAGCCAGGTTTACAAACAAGGGGTTTTTTTCAGGTAACTGGCTATGACAGAGGCTAGGCAAACAATGTTGCCAGGAAAATGCCAAACGGAGGCAGGAGACAAATAAAAGAAAAAAACCCTTCATTTTTAATATATGTGGTCACAGAGGACCAGAAATGAGCACCTCTCTTTAGATGCTCCACTGAACACAAACCCTCAGTCAGGTACCGGGCCAGCTTGACATCCTTCTGCTGCTGCCAAAATCTCTTGGTGTTGCCCTGCATGAGGACATGCCCCATATCCTAATTTTGAAGTTACCTTGATTTTTTTCTATAGGACTTCATATTATTCACCTGAAAAGTCTGACTGCTGAAAAATGATGCAGAAAGATGAGAAGGGTAATTTTCAAAGTGGGCACATGGCAAAAATTGAAGACATGACAGAAACCTTTCAGTTTCTATATAAACAAGTGAGATTTTAAAGAGATAGTCTTTTTCAGAAAGTCGATATAATATCAGGCCTACAAAAATCAAACAATTTAAAATTCATGAATTTTACCATCTTTCTATTTATAAAAGGTTAAGTTACCCTAAGCTATGAAAGAAAAACACCCTCTGAAGACCTGGGAAGGCAGTAAACACTGGTGGCAAACGACAGGAATTGATCCTGCTTTTCTGTGCCTGTCATGTCTCTAAATTTTATTTCCACCATTTCTAGGGTACCGTGATAAGAGGCGCAGCGACAGGAAGAAAGGATTGAGCTGAGGCAAGACTATGGCCTGAGGGCTATGGTACCTGGGTCTCTGACATTTTCTCAATTAGTAGGTCTCCCTGCCTGGCTGTGAGATGTGCATCTAACTGGGGACTTAGACTGTTGCAAGGTATTGATTAGCCATAATGTGAAGTCAAATCTGAATAAAAAAAGCATTGTGATCAAAAGCCTTTCATTGGAGACAGCATGCCCTCCAAGTCAAGGGTCTGCAGAATCTGATGAGCTCTGTTTCCTTTTTGTCTGAGAGAGATTTCCACGGTTTACTCATAAAGGCTCTCTTGATAGGAATGTCCAGTGGGCCCTCTGTCAGGAAACCCGATGTCTCAGATTTGACAGGTGCTTGTTAGTTTTTCATCCCAGATCACTCAACATGCACACAAGACTAGAAGAGATGATGGCTAATAATGCTACATTTCAAGTTGACTGCCTTGTCATTTTTTCTGGAAAATTCACTGATTCAATCGCTAACATTAAATTGTCTGCATTAAAGGAAAAAAAAGCATAGCCAGCCATGAAATGTATTGGTTTCCTGACTGCTAGGACTTACACAGCTCAATACAATTCATTGCATTGCCTTGTTTGATAGGAACAGTTTATACAGATCACATGCAAAACAAAATAAATTGCTGTTCTACAAAAAAAAAAAAAAAGACAACAACAAAAAACCCTGAAGCAAGAAAACTGAGAGAAATATTTTAATTTGCCTTTTCTTGGAAATTAGCTTTCTTCTCACTAAAAATGTTTTCAAATGAGGAAACGATCCTCCATACCTTTACTTACATGAACAATGCACTTTCAAACACTTCTATTCCACTGGGATGCAATATGAATCTGGATTTCTCCCCCATCTTAGTTCCAACCTTTGTAAGTTGGGGCTGGGGTTGGCTTCTCTCTAAGCCCAAGGGAGGATGGGGGTTTATTTTCATGGACTACTCACATGAAGAATTTACAAGCCACGAGTTTAGGCCAACAGAAATGATGCATTTTGGTAATAATATCTCTGGACATTGTTATAACAAAGCCCACACTATCGTCCCTTCTTCTGTAGTTTGCAATCTAAACCCCAGGGCACAGCAGGAGCTGTGTGATGATGGTGGACTGTAGGACTCCCTCAAGGTAACGAGGGCACCTATTGATACCAGTGTATGAGGACATTGGAAATGGAACAAAAAAAAGGTGAGTTCTCCACTGAATCAAATGTCATGTTGCGCATTCTTAGATATCTTTGATTCTATTGGTGGAATGAGTTCTTACACTGGGATCTTATAAATGTTCCTTTATACTCTAACAGCCTTCTCTTTTACTTACAACATTTCTTACTTCCAAGGAACTACTTGCCCAATATATCAGGAAAAAGCAACCAAGAGTGAAAAACCCCTATCCTCCTTTCCCATCTCCCCTCCCAACACTGATGGTACCTTTATCAGGTCTCATACAGGCTGGGATTAAGACTCAGCCCCTTTCTGCACACAGAGAAAGAGTGAGAAAGATGATTTATGGTGTCCAGGTGCAAAGGGGCAGCAACACAAGGATTGCAATGGTGTCAGGGTGAAAATCCTGTGAGATATTCAAGCCAAGGCTGTACAAGATGGTTTGCACCACTGTCTTCAAGATGAGCCATTTGGGTTACAACAACCCCATGCAGCACTGCAGGCTTGGGGCAAAGTGGCTGAAAAGCTGCCTGGTGGAAAATGACCTGGGGGTGCTGGTCAACAGCCACTGAACACGAACCAGCGTGTGCCCACGTGGCCAAGAAGGCAAATGTCATCCTAGCCTGTACCAGGAATGATGTGGCCAGCAGGATTATGGCAGTGATTGGCCCCTTGTACTCAGCACTGGTAAGGCTGCCCCTCAGATCCTGTGTTCAGTTCTGGGCCACTCACTGCAGGAAGGACATTGAGGCACTGGAGAGTGTCCAGAGAAGAGAAATGGAACTGGTGAAGGGTGTGGAGCACAAGCCTGATGAGGAGCAGCTGAGGGAGCTGAGGGTGTTCTCTGTGAAAGGAGTGTCAGGGAAGCCCTTATCACTGTCTATAGCTACCTGAAGGAGATTGTAGCCAGGTGGGGGTCGGTCTTTTCTCCCAGATGACAAGTACCAGGATGAGATGAAGTGGCTTCAAGTTGCCCCATGGGAGGTTTAAATTGGATATCAGCTAAAATTTCTTCATGGAAAGGGTTATTGAGCACTGGAACAGGCTGCCTAGGGAAGTGATGGAATCATCATCCCTGGTGTGATCAAAAGGTGTGTGGATATGGTACTTAGGGACACAGTTTAGTGGTGAACACAGCAACGCCAGGTTAGCAGTTGGACTTGATGATCTTAGAGCTCTTTCCCAGCTTAGATGATTGTATGATTCTATGAAATGTCTTTCCTTTCCCTCAATAGTGTTTTCCATCACAGGAAGACTGAGCCTGGGGTGGGTCTTTTCCATCTGTATTCCAACAAAAGGCGAAAGCATGAGTGACTTCTCCAGGTCTTCAGCCCCCATTGCTCACAGCACTCTACTTCCAGCCCTTCCCAGCACAGCTCAAGGTTGTGAAAGCATAATGGATCCCAAAATATATCTTGCTGCAAAGTATTCGTTGTGGTAAATGTCGGCTATAGCAATAAGGCACCAAAGGCTGTGCATTAGCAAGCTATTAGTGCATGCTGAGAGTGCTCTGGTTGCTTTCTAATGCACACTGCAATGGCCATTATGGAGTATGACTCATTATTTTTACATTTATTTCACATTTTTAAAAATCATTTTCAAAACACTTTTGCACAATTTCAGGAGATGTGCTTTTTCACAAGGAAAAAAATGCCCTTACGATCACAATGTGAAGAGAAAATGGTAGGAAGAGATAGTCTTGACTGCTTCTGAGTAAACCTGAAAGTGACTGATTCTTTCTTACCCCACTCCCTTTTAGTGTGGTTTTATGACTAGCATAGATCGATCTCTCTCCTCACAGAGTCATCCTTCTGCCTTTTCAGGTTCAGTTTGTTACTTTGCAGCCATTTTATTTGATTAAAAATAGCAGGCACACGACATTTTAGGTTCCTGTGTTTCGCACCAGAAAAATCCAAAATGTCCTTAAAAGTAATGTGTTGATCTTGGAAAGCGGTGTATGCCTTCAGAGGTGGAAGACATCACATGGTCTCTCCTTGAGCCTCTCATTTCTGTTTCTGTTCCATAACTGTCTTTGTTTATCTCCCATCCCCATAAAAACCCGAAATTTTTGGTCATCTGCCTTTTCCTTTTTGGGCATTGAATTCAACTGCATGACAGCCATGCACAAGAGGTAGCATAGCTGTAGGCAGCTAGCAATCAAAGCTGTTAAGCCCACTAAGAAAAAAATAAGGTTATGATCAATTAGGATTAATTCTGCCTAATTTTAAACACCTAACTGAGGTGTTTAAATTAGGACTATAATTGCTCTAGGCTTCCTTAGTAATAAAGTGAAGGTTAGATGCCTCCTAGATGTGTTTCATCCCACATAAGGGCTAAACCATCTTCTTCTACTGACAAGACCTTACACGACAGTGCTTCTAGTTTTATCAGCTAAGTGATACGAGCAATCTGACTTGGGATGAATCTGGGCCTTTTTCTTTTCCCAAGCTCTGCTACACTATTTAACGGTTTGGTGTCTACAGTGTGAATATATATTCTTAAAACATCAGCTGTCTTCATAATGCTGGAATGTCAAAATAATGGTGTATTTTACTGTTGATATCTGAATAAGATTCTATGGGGTCCTTTGTGAAAATGCCCTGGAGAAAGGATGTTTAAAGAATAGATTGGAAAAAATATAGAAACTTACAAGGTATTTGGCAGGGGAACATGTAAAGATCACAATTCTTTGCAAAACAATTGTGCATGAGAGTGGGAGAAGGTAGTACTGAAGTGCTGAAGCCAATTTCTGAAATATAGGATAGTTTAAATATATATGGAATCAGACACTCTGCTACTGAACAAAACTGACACTGAAGGAATATTCAATGTTATGTTACAGCCTCTGAAAACATAGCAAATGTCAGAAATTCCTCTTTTAAAGAGTCCTCACTCTTGTTCAATAACTTCAACTGTCAGAGAGTGGAGCTGTATCAAAAAGGGTTTCACAGAATCAAAAGGTTTGTTTCTTAGCAACTCTGTCAACAAATTTAAATTGCTGCACATCATGGCTGTTCCGTAATCATTTGCATGCAAGATTTGTAAACACAGATTTTTATTGTGCATCCTGTTGTCATGGCTGGTAGGAAGGCAAAAGGGGACAAATTCTCCGAAGCAGGGACAATGCCAGTACCAAATCTGAACATGCGAGGCTAAGTAAAAGGTTCTGTGTAGCTTACTTGATCAGAATCTTTTCTAGTTCACTTTGCTCGTGAAGTACAAATAGCAGAGGCAGCAAACCAAGTCACAGGCTTAATGCTGCAGTAGTCACAACGTCAAAAGACTAAATATTCCTTTTGTGATAAAAAATACTGAGGATGATGTTTTGGACCATGTTTACACAGTAATCCAGAGGCCCAGCAGCACTTCACATGGCCAAGTGTACTGGCTAATACTTTACATAAATTTGTTTAATGCTTTGTTATACCAATAATATTATAGCTCAGGTAATGAGCTATAATAATGACTTGATTGCTGGGTCTCCTGCTTGGATCAGGTTGGAAGAAGGCTTTTGCAGCCTGAACTCCAGGCTGTGCTAGTGCAACTGCTGTTCTAGGGGCTTCAAAGCTTTTCAGGTAGGAGTCAAGGAACTCCAGTCATGTCTACCTCTGGAATGTGAGGCTGACATATCTTTGACCCTTTTTGGTTTTTGCTAATGTCACTAAAGATTGTGGTTAGGAAGTGATGAATATAGTCCATTTTAATTTTTATGCTATTTCAATTTTATTTATTATTTGCTGAGTGCCTTTAATGTGCATGCTACTAGAGAGCACACTTTATTTAATATAGTGCATTTTAGATCCACTTTATATAACAGGCTAAAAATGTATAATATATGTAAGCCTGTAAGTCTATACATGCACAGTATGATGTAAGAGACTAGGAGAGAACTCACTCTCCATATGTTTATGTTTTCAAATTTAATGAATTCATCTTATCCCACACATCTAATGGCTCATATACAAAATCTCAGCTCATTTCACATAATACCTGTTACAGGCATAGAGTTATTTATTTGTATTATAGTAATCCCAGAGGCTCCGGCTCAAAAAAAAAAAAGAGCACTATGAAAAATTGGAGCAAGAGACAGCCTTAAAGAATTTGCAGTTCATAAAAGTAAGAAATAAGAGACAGGGAACATAGGCACAAACTGGAAGAGTGACATTCCCAAATTCATTGTCCAGGCATGTGATGGAGACCAGATAGTGTGTTGATTCCTTATCTGTAACCAGTGGGCTAGGAAGGCCAGCTCACAGTCACTTGGAGTGGTCTGACCTACCTCCCTAATTCGTGTAGCTGTGTCCTGAGTCGAGCTTCCATTTTACTGGAGACCCTAAAATGCCCCTTGCTCCACCTTTGTATGTCCAAAATGTCTATTACATGACAAGAATGCTGGGTGGTGGGCTGGGACATGCCTACCTGCCACATGATTGACAGGATGCGTGTTTTGGGCACCTCTCAGCAGTACTTGCAGCTCCTGGATGTAGGAGTCAGGAGTGTGAGGAACCAAAGATTTCCAGAACAATCTATGAAACTTTGTCCAGCCCGTATATTAGATCATGTTTTCTCTATATTTAGCTCTGTCCTTGATACAGCTTTACTCCTTCCTTGCTCTCCCTTACCCCTAGTTTAGGATCTCTGCACTCACTGCCCGTGGAATGGATAACTCATTGTAGCATCAAAATAGGCCAAATCCCAAAGCTAAACAAAAAACAGACCTGTTTTGTGAAACAAACCTTAGTGAGGAGAGTCTGAAATTCTCAAGAAGCCTCAAATTCAGATATACATCAATCTGCAAATTTATGTTCTCCATGGGTGTCCCAGCTAAGAACCACCAGATGTGACAGCCTGGAAAGAGATGGTTGTGCCTGTTTTTCAGTCTGGCCCTAGATGACTTCACCTGATAGGAAAACTTTTCCCCCTGAACCTTTTTAAAGGAGAAGAATAAATACAAAAAAGCCCAGTGTATACTATTGATCCAGTGAGAGACTACGAGAAAATCTGAAGACAGAGCTGTAGAACAGTTGACAAAATCCGTTTTTCTGGAGAATACAATAAAAGTCTTAGTTCTACTAACCAGAATAAAAAAGGAACAAATTAATTCAAACACACTAGTAGAAACAAAAAGATGGTCCTTCCAAGTAGTTGTTAGTCAGAGGTGATGGGAGGAGGTTAATATTTAATAGAGCTGAGCAGTACCACAATTCAGTGCAGCTGTTTTTTAACACTAGTCTCTAACTTTGGCTCAGGGCACAAATGATAACATTTTTGCTGCATTCCTATCTAATTCCCAGGAGGACCTATACAGCTTGGAACAGCAGACAGCCCCTTCTCAGAATATGATTGAGTCAAGATTCCAGCCCTGCCAGCGACTGACTCACTGAGAGGGGATAAAAGTTGTCAAAGCTCAGCATCTGCCAGGATCAGTCCAGAAATGACAAGAAAAGCTGGGCTTAAATGAAGGATAAACACCAGACTCTACCAGAACTTTTGCACAATACAGTCTTATTTTGAGTCCTTGTAGAAAGCGTTATAAGTGTTAAATTATTATCTTTGGGAGTACTCAAATAACTGCAGCTTTATCAAACCTTAAATAAGGTTGAGAGTTGAGTGCCCAGTCACAGATGTGACCACTGTTCAGAAGGAAAGTGCATCAGATGTTGTAATGAATTTCATTCCACTTACTGTCCTTGTGGTAATCTACTGAAAATGACTTAACCTTATTCTTTGTCTTATGGTTTTACAGCCTAGAAAACAACAAAGCAACTGTTATTGTTGATTGCTATCTAATTATTATGTGGGGAATTTGTTAAGATGTACTTCAGTGAATGGTTACGACATTATTCCCACAACAGCCGCACAACTGTAAATCAAGAAAGAAATAGATGTCAAAGTGAGAGGACAAACATACTGTGTGCTGCAGCTCTGGGTGCAGATGTAGGACTGTCTGTGCTGCTTCCCAGAAGCATCTCCAGACTTCCAGGAAGGAAGAGGTGTCACATCAACATAGACAAATGTGTCTTATTCCACCGGAGTAGCAATGTTGATTGATTTTCTGATGATGCTTATTGATTTTCTGATGACACTTGTGAACCACAACGTTAGAACAAGAGAACACAAACAATTGCCCATCTTCTGGGTATGATGAATAACAGAGCTTCATAACTTTGGGAGCTCTTCTTGAGAAGTAAACTCTGGCTATTACAGGGCTGACATTAATAGATGTGGGTAAGGTCTTACAAAAAAAGGTCTTCCAAACAGTGTTTGATAAATCACTTGTTTCTAGAATCAGTTATTCTCTTTAATACTACTGTTTTCTTTATTGACAAATTCTGTCTTCTGTTGCATTCAAATTTTGTTGCAAGCCTTACAGCCATGAAAGGCTGACATCATTTAGACTGGTCTTTGACTTTGTTGTCTGTCCTCAGACTGAACCCAGCCAGGGTGTGGAAGTGTCATATCCACAAAGCTCCAAGCTGCACTCCCATCCTCAGAAGCATTGTATTTCCCCAAAACTTATCTTCACAGCACTGTTAGTTCAGAATCTGTGCCACTCTTCGTTCTTTTCGTAAATGTGTGGATTCATATGCCAGAAATGGTCATTACGATTATCCCATCCAATCTTGTGTTTAGCATGCACAATAAGTTTCTTTTAAAATATTCCACTTTGCAACAGAGAAAAATCTCAGGGGAAAAGGAAAACAAAAACAATATTGCTTAAAAATTGCTAGCAATTAAAAAAAAATGTTACCACCAGCCTCCAGAAATTTGTCCAGTGGTTAGTTTGCTCAGTATTAAAGATCTTTGTATTCCATATATGATTTTTTCCCCATAGGATTTTTATTCCTTGGTTAAAGGTCAGAAGAACCTTCATTATCAAAATTCTCCTTTCCACATAGGTTCTTATTGGCTGAATGGTGGATCAGTCATTTTTAAAATAGATTGAGCTCCATAATTCTTTCATCATAGCAGTTTCTTTACAGAATTCTTGATGTTCCTTTCTAAACCTTCTTCATTTTCCTAAAATCCCTTTTGAGATATATATACAGAATTTTAATAGCAATAAAAATGCTTCCAAGTAAGTGCAAGCAAAAGTGATTTAATCTCTCCAACTGCTGCTTGAGATAGATCTCTTTATACAAACAACAACAGTTGCCCTTTTGGTGAACAGCAGCACTGAACACTGATTCCCTTCCTTTGATATCTCACCCTTCTTCCAGAGTTACAGCTTCAAAGGATTTTCCTGTCTCATGATATGACCTGCAGTCTATGTTTTAAAACACAATATATGCAGCTGTATCTGTAATACTTATTCCTGTTTGCATGAGTGCTTATTATTTGTAGTTCCACAGCTCTTTGCTTGTCTTCGGAGCAGCAGCTTCTGCACCCGACGTGTGTCATGTGTGCTTGTGATAGCGTATGCCCGTGCAATCTGCTCACTGAGTCCCTTCAAAGTTTCTTACAAAGTGCAAAACACTATGTCCAGGTAGGCATTACCTCATATACTTCAGGAATTTGTTCCTGCTTTGCATCATCCTTCTTTTTAAAAACTTCTCTTGAAGGCTGAAGAAACCTTTGCAGCCCCACTCTTAAGGAAGGCTTTGATCAACAGAAATAGGATGAGTTCCCTTGTTACAGGCAGCACATAAGTCACCTTTCCTCCCAGAAAAGCAGAATGCATATGCCAGAATAAATTCAGAATTGTTGTTTCTTGTACTCTGTGAATCAAGACTTAGTTTGATGAACACACAATTTTTCCAACCAGGACAAAAATTTTCTTTAAATTCAAACTGGGGTCTTGTTTAGCCTTCATTCTGGCATGGGTTCTCAAATAATTCTTGTTGAAACTCAAAATTTCCTATTTTTCTTTTGTTTTAAACAAGTTTGTTTTTTTTTTCCATTTGAACTGTATTTTTTGTTTCATCCTAAGAAATAACAGCAAATTAGACTGCCTCTTTTTTTTTTGCGGGGGGGGTGTGCAGACTGTGATCAAAATGCTAAAAATGGCTTTGGGTCAGGAAATAGGGCTATGAATCACAAAACTTCTGCTTCTGGTTCATTTTAGCTGCAACATACGTGTCTTTCTGGAGTTATTGTCTGTCTTATGCAAGTGAAGACCAGATGTGTGGATCCTGATGTCTCTTACACTTGAATCATCTGTATTTGCAATTGCAAGTGTCACAGAAACACCTTCTCCTGTTTGAAGGCTTCTCATTTCAAGCTTTCTTGATTTTGTCACTCAAGACAGAGGAATGCTGTACCATCTGCAAGTCTTGGGCACTTTGCCAGTAAAACTGCTGTCTGAAATAATTTCCAGCTTCACATTGAATTTTTCATGGAAATAGGAGCTCTGCTTAGGTGCCTTCTAATATGCAGTATCAAAAGGCTATAACCAAATGCTGGAACTTTAGCCATGCACATGAAGCTTTTGTTCTGAACATGGAGCTTGTTTTGCTGGTTATCACATATGAGATGCTCAAGAGCATTGCTGGTTTATGCCATGCACTTCTACTGGGTACTTGGAGTGAGGCCCATCTGTGTGATGGACTCTGCGGACATCAAATGCTCATTTGCTTTGGGCTGTTGGAAGACTGAACCCTTAACTGGCTTTTCTTACACCATTTTGCAATTTACAGTGGTGTTAGAGGAATTTAAATACTGTCTGTTAAATGTTTCTCTCTTTTTTTTTTACCTCAGGCCATTAACATCCACTTACCTTGACAAATAATATTAAGTAGCTTGCTGAAATAAAGTTTTGATCAAGTGAGAAGCATGTGGGTCAGAAAACACTTAAATCTTTACCCCCAGCTCTGTCCTCCCTCCTCACTAGGCTGCTGATCAGATTCAGGAGACAATGTGATTGAAATTCACTGCACTGACTGTAATAAGTATCTCTCAAGGACCAAGCGTGGCAGCAAGATAAAAATAATAATAATAAATTAGTATGTGGGAATAAGTGCTCTTTACTTTTGTTTCTGTTATAGTCACCTATGAACTTTCTGCTTCTTCTGTCATTGCCATCAATATTGCAATATGCTTCCAGATCTCAACCAGCAGGATATTTCATATTGCAAAGCACTTTCCATTTTCAAACATAGTAAATCCACTCATTATTACTAAAAAAACCCAGCAAATTAAATACAGCTGATGAAGTACTAAGTTAGACAGATTCTCCTATGCCCATCTGGCATGGTGGAGCTGACAAAAACTCTGTATTGACTTTATTAATGAATCCACCTCCAGCCACAAATTTTTATTCAAACTGTCATGGGAACTCTGGAATTAACCGCATTTTCCTGCACTTCATACAGTTATGGTCTACAACTGCTACAACACTTGCAGGAAAATATTTTGTGGAAGCATCTGTCACCCAGACGCTTCAGTGCCTGAGCTGCAAGACTCTGTCCCTTCCATGCAGGTCTAAACAAGCCTGTTTGCCAAAACCCAGTTGTAAATGCAAGGTCTACTGAAGAAACACAGCAATGGAACACGCGACATGGCCAACAGCTCCATCAGAAGCTGTTTCACCCATGCAGCTTATCACAGGTTAGTACTGGATGCTCCTCGGATCATGGGACGTTTATCTGGTCTTGTGGAAGGTGCCTCTGCCCATGGCAGGAGTGTTGGAACAGATGATCTCTAAGGTCTCTTCCAACCCAAACAATTCTATGATTCTAGGACTGTAACGAAATGTGTTACCAGCCCCTTTGCCCTGTGTGGTGGAGCTTATCTGCTGGAACCCTTTTAACTCTTGCTGCCTCTACATGGCCTGGCCGTGCTCTTGCCTTCCCTTGGGTGGGAAAGGTTTTTCTGCAGCTTGATAAAAGACCTCAGGCAAAAAAAAAAGGGAGTATCCTACAGATATGCTAGGGGGATCTCACCCAAAGCTAGTTTGCAACATTGATTCTGACGGTAATTTACAGATTGGACTAAAGTACCAACTGGACAGGTTTCTCTTATAATTTTTCCGTCTGGCTTGTTTATTAATCTTTATCCAGCAAGATTACTTCTTACTTTATTTAGATTTTTTTTAACAGTATCTGCACAGTGGTCTGATGAAACCTAATTATTGTTTCCTTTAATTCAAGTACATGTAATAATTAAAATAAGTAATAATTAATATATTCTCCCTGAATGAGAAAACTAAGTGTAAATAAACCAGATGAGGAATACCTGATGAATTATCTTTACTCCTACATCACTGATGAAGACAAGCATATCACTGCTGTTTATCTGAAGTCTTTTAAGCCTTTAATCTAGTGATAAAACACTGAGAGGTCTGTTTGTTATGAGAAGTATCAAACATACATTTCTGATAATATCTGGAACCACTGGTAATAGCTGTTGTCCACAGTAGATATTGAACACAGACATTTAACCTCCCCAAACCTTTCTTAATAGATGCTGTTAGTGTGGGCTCTCAGCTCTGCAGTAATCATATTCGTTGTAATTGACCCAGTCTCTTGGCTACTGCAAAAAAAAAATCCTCAGAGTTACCTTAGCTGTCACTTAAATTTACACACTAAACACTGTGAAATAATGTTTTTTTCCAGATAGATGGTGTTACCAAAAGGAAAGAAACATGAGAATCTCTAATATTCAGGAGTCTACCGCCCATTTTCTTAATCTTCCTCAATGAAAGTTTGAGCTTATTATACTAATAGAAGCCTGCCAAGTCTTTGGATTTATTGCTCTAAATCGGTGGAGTCATTGTCATTATTAGACCAGTTGCTAGTCAATACTTAAAAGCATTCATTAGCTGCAAATGACAGAAATGGTAGTACACTATAGATTTTTTTTATTGTTGCCCAGAATGCATGCTTCCTATTGAAGGGAATAATGAGAGAAGGATTAAGTGAGAGGTCAGTAAGGATTTTACTGATAACGGGAACAATGTGGTAGGAATCCCTATGCTATTCCAGAGTCTTTTCTCATTTTCCTCATTTTTCACTATGCATGCAAATTCTAAGACAACAGGAGTATTAGTAGTTTCTGTGGGTAACTGGTGCATCTGCCTTTAACAAGAGCCAGCATGTTGCAATTTCAGATGAACTGATTTCAGATGAACTGAAAAATGTGAGTAGTAATTGCTTTTCTGCTCTTGGATGGCCTGCTTTATTTGTAGTACAAGATTCACGAGCTGCTTCTTGGTTCTGGCATCCCTCAGGCTTGGGCCTTTTCTCAGCTGTGGATATTTGCTCTGATTCAGCATGTTAAGAGCTAAGGTGCCAAGCTGGGCTGCTCAAAGGTACTGCTAGGTCTTCCCCTTGCATAGCGCCTGCCTGGGAACTGGGAACCTAAATCCTTTAGGTTCCTTTGAAAACCTCAGCTGCAGTTCCTCCTAGAAGGAATAACAAGGAAGACAGACTTGTCAAAGGAACTGGCACCTAGTAGCTCCTTTTGTTTTCAATGGGAGCTGCAGAGTAATAAGCCTCTATGAGAATCTTTCTGTTCATTTTGCCTTCTAACTGGGAGCTGAGTTCTTCAGAAATGCTGGCCAACAACTACTATGTAGAGGTGATATCTAGGATGACAGGTACTTTGACAGTGCACGAGAGTTAAATAAAAATTGCTGAATTTATGTTATATCTGGAGGTTACTGCATTCAAACTGCTCTTCACCAGTTAAAGAGAGATGTTCCATTTTTCCACTCAGCAGACTGACTGCTCTCCTTTTTGCTTTAGGTTTAATTCAAAACAATGAAGGTTCAGATGAACATTTCTTCCAGTACAACATTAACATGATGACACAATAACCAAAATAATTATAGTCCTGGAACATTATTTTCTTTCCAAGCAGTCTGAGTCTCCTAGAGAAGAGCCTGCTTAAACTGGATCTTCAAAGACAAATTTATTGCCACCAAAATAACAGTTGATATTAAAAACAAAACAAAATAACCCCCAAAAACAATAACCTAAAGGGATCTAAGCTTATTAGTGAAACATTAAGTTTTAAAGATCTAGGCAATTTCCAGAGATCTTAAAATTAACAAAGGAAGCATTTGGAATGCATTGTATTTTCTGACTGTTAAAACTGTCATAATTGTATTAACAACTTTAAAAAGAAAATCATTCGAGAAAATACTGTCTCCTTGGAAATTTTCCTTCTTAATTAGCCTGGCTTTAACTCCTCTTTTCATAAAAAGCTTTTCCTTGCTATTTGATGACTGACAAGTAAGGACATTGTTCTGAAAATGTCTTCTTGTGCAGATACTCATCTGTAAGTACCTGGGGTACAGAATTTTTTCCCTACAACTTGGAGATTAATCCATTGAGTGTCTCCTTATGTGAGCAGTTTTAACTTATGCAGACAATCCTATTGACTTCAAGTATGGCTTGGCAGACCAATCCTTAAAAATGGCTTGGTTAAAAAATACTAAAGCATGGATATATGGCCAGCTTTGGAAAAATGATTTTAACTGCATAAAGTAAAAGAAAAATGATAAGGGAAAAATGCCTACAACTCTTATTCAGCAAAAGCTCCTGTTTAAATAATTAAAGGGGATTGTGCCCAACGTATAAATTTCTCTACCAGACCCTTTTTTTCCATGGAGAGTTGAAGTTTTGTTGAATCCTCTATTTCTAACTCTGAAGTCAATTTGTAGGAGGTGGTGTGTAAAAGCACTTTAGTAAGGAAAAGCAGCAATCTCGATGCATCAAAGTTAGGTGGTAGCGGGGTTATCGCTCCGTGAAAATCACATAAACATTCCACATATGAAATATTATTCATCAGGGCAAAACCCTCCAAGGGTTTCAAAGATGACAATGGTGTCACGAAACCCTTTTTTGAAAGAGGAAAAATTTATTCCACTGCTAAGATTGATTCTGTCGCCATGTAGCAGGCAGTGTGACGAGGCAGAGAATGAACATAATTGAGAAGAGAATTAGCAAACCTTAAATATCTGCTGCTGCAATATCATTACCCATAAACTTGCCCTTTTTCCACCCTCTTTTCCCCAAAGACTGACATCCCATAACTGCAGTGAAAAAGAATGTGTTCTTTCGAACAGCTAAATCAACAAGGTCTCACATGAGTAGTGTTGAGCGGTGTGGTTGAATGATTTCATGAAAAACTAATCAAGTATTCATCATTGAGATCAAACACTTCCCAAGTAATTATTATCAAAACCAATTTGATAAGACCTGAAGAAGTGGCATTGCTGATCTAATCAGAAGTAGAACAGAAATAGTTCTCTCAGCTTTTGTAATGTTCAGGTATGAAAGCACAAAAATGTAATTGTATTTTATAATTAAGAATAAGAAAACTGTCATACTGTAATCAATTATTTCAGCTCAATCATAACAATTTTATTTCTTCTGGTTATTTTATAAGAACACACATTTACAAATTGATGTTTTCATATATAGGTAATGTAATATGTGGAACAGGAATGCATTAGAAACTATCTAGCTTGAAGCTATTTCATTTAAAAAACAAAGGATTATGTGACTGAAAAGACTAACAGAACTGGAAAGTCCATATTGGCAATTTTTTTCCCTATAATAATGATTTCCTTTTATATTACAATTTAAATACAGAATATTTTTTAAAAGTAAAACTGTATTTGCAGTCCCAACAACCTTCTATTTTTGTGTTTTTAACGTGGTTAAATTCTCAAGGATACTTTACAGATTTTAGGAATTTAAAAATATTTTACATGTATTTCAAGCCATCAAAGTAGAAATTACAACACCCCAGTCCATTTCCAGGAATGTATTTATCTGGTCATTATTTTCAGGCAAGAGCCAAAACACATTTGAGATGGCACGATACATCATATTGCCATTACCCTGGCGTATTCTGACAATATAGAATTTCAAACAGATCATACGGTAAAAAAATCCCCATCCTAATAGGCTGATTTATTTAACAATACCAGGATAGAATCCCTATGCCACTTGCATAAATCTTAATTGGCCCTAATTTTAATGGCTTTATTAGTTTTAGTTCTAAGGTTATTTGATTTCTCAGAAATATTTTTTCGTGCAGATTATTGAGTCATATCTGGGTGACAAAAGTCCTTAGAAAAGTGGCCTTTCTTCAGAGTCTCATTTCTTGGATGAGGATCTTAAAAACTCATTTCACAGATTATTTTGTGAATGTTTGAACTATTATGAGCATTTGAATATGGCTGGGTTTTATTTGAAATTAATTGATGAGTAGAATGCTAGTATCTTAAAATTGCTCCCTAATACATAAATAAAAGTCTAAATGAAAATGAACCATACTTCTTAAATTTAAGTTCATCATTTTAATGGGTTTTTTTGAGGGCTTATTCACAGTCTGACTGCAGCCAGGTAAATAGGACAATTTACAGAGAGACTAATAAAATAAATCAGAATGGAGGAATCTGGTCCAGCCTAAAAGTTAATGTTACCTACTGGGGAACTACACTGTTTCTACACTAATTTTAAAATTATAGCAACAGTGACTGTTGTTTTCCTACAGGTTGATCAGTAGAAAAATGGTATGTATTCAGTAGTCAGAAATTCCTATTTTTTTTTTGGTTCTCAAAGAAAGACTTTAGGGAACTCTGTAGAAAATAAAGGCCCAAATGTGGTTCAGTTTTAGTCTAAGAATTTTTTTTAAGCCTTCAAACTGAAAAGAAGGACATTTTGTTTTAGTAGTGAAAACTACATCCTTTGTCAAAGTCAAATTCTCTACAGCTCTGTGAAAAAAAAAATCTGGGAAAGTTGTTTCACCACAGAAAATGGTGTATGATCACATTGTTTCTGCTGATTATCACTGATGACAAACGTCAGTGAATCATTCACTTGAAAGATAAATCTTGCCAGCTTCACTCTTAACAGGAAAGTTCTACACCCAGAAAATTCTCCTAATACAAACTAGCGGTCTTTTGTTTCATACAGCTGGCACAACCATTTCTTACAGTCTGATCCAACAAAAAACATATTCTAGTTTCAGCACCTCATAAAAAAAACCCTGCTAATTTCTACAGTACTGTACAAAAAAAAAAAATCCTTAGCTATCAAAGCTATTTAAATGCTATGTAGTTATTTCAAGAACCTAAAGAATTTTTGCTTCATATACTGTCAACTGCCTTGACTGTAAATGTACCCTGGAAGCCCCGTTTCTATAGTTTGAGCCCTAGATGATTTCTGGCTGCAGATTTAACTATTCCTTCACCTCTACAAGCAAGAGCCACCACGTGTGTTAAGGATCCTTTTTACTCCAAACACATAGGCTAATACTTGTCTTTGGAACTATAAAACACTTGTATAGTGAGAAAATGCTCTAAAAAGTGAAACAGAAGCAGTAGGCCTGTGTTCTCCAAACTTCATTGGCAATGGGTAGCCCTTTATTTGTAGAGAGTTAGTAGGAATATTTGACTGGTTATGAGTACAATAACATGACATAACCCAATATAATTTTGTTAAAATTGCTTACTGCATTCATGGTTGCACATTGAACATCAGCTGTGTTTAAGACTTCTGCCATTAATACATGAAAGAGAGCATATTATTATTTTCCTTTACTAAGTACATTTTTTAAAATGTCCACTATTCCTTTAATTGTTGCCATACCTTTGATGATACCTTGCTTTCTCTAAAGACTATAAATGTAGTCATAATATTTTATTCAAGCCCATGTGAAAAGCCACACTGTACTGTTCATCAAAGTCCTTTTGAAAGACATCAGTGACATGGAGTCTTTATTGACAGAAACAGAGAAGAGACCTAAGATGGTGTGTAGCCAGAAAACAGAACTGCACCTCAACATATTTGTGGCCCTCTGGCATTTCTAAATGCCCACTCAAGAGCTTCCCTGCGATTTACCAACAGCACCTCTCCGTCTTGCCACAGTTAGAGCAATCATCAGTTTGTGACATGCTAGCAAGACAGGGCAATCCTCCCCATATCTGATCAAGAGTATCTCTAATCTGAAGCAATTAGAAGGGATACTAGCTCTGAGCTGCATATTATATGTTACATTGTGTACAAGAGCTGCAGCAATGGGAAATCCACAAATCCAGTAAGACATCTAGAGGGTTTGTACACGTCATGCACACTGACAGATACTCCCTCACCTCTATTCAAAGGTTTCTGACTGCAGGAAGGAGATCAGACCATTATTTGCTTTATCTGAACCAAGAAATTTTTCTTTGGGGAATCTCCCAGAACCTGCTTAAAGCCATGGAGAGCAATGGTAAAACTCCTATTGTGTTCAGCAGAAGTAGTTCTTGGAAAGAAAAAAAGCTTGTGGCCCTTCTGTCTGCTTCACATCAAATCCCTATCAATTTTGTCTAATGTCTTCAGCCACAGCAGGAGAACTAGATGAGGTCTGGCAGAAAAGACTGCAGTAAATTCCCTGTGCCAAGCACTGCCTCTGTGAAACACAACAAATCACGTCACTTGGCTGCCTGCTAATTGCCTTTTACTCTTCCTCTGCTGAGGACAGAACAACTATTCCTGTCTTCCACTTTTGCTTGCTGTGTGTGCCTAGATATCCTTTCTTTAGATCACAAACTATTTTTGCTTTGTGTCGATGTGCTCGGGCTGCCGAGATGCTGAAGTTTCTGGAGAGACTGGAGGTAGGTGCCTTAACAATCCTCCAGACCACACTGACTCCATCAAACACCATTGGAGACACGTTAAGGAGCTCTAGATGCCTTCTTGGTCTGACAGCTGTCAGATAGGACATTCAAGAGATCCTTACCTTTCTTGAGTAGCAGCTGGAGATAAACCGAGCTGCCTTATGGTACTTTAAATGGCACAAGTCTCCTGTGCAGGGAGACAATTGCAACTAATTTTAGATCATTACTGACTACAATGGAGTGAAATGTAGCTTGTGTGCTGAGAGCTGCATGCAGATCTAAATGATGATGCCTGAATCTTGACCCAAAACTTGCTGTTGGTCTGTCTTCAAGAGCCTGAGATTGACGTGAGGTTATGGAAGATGAGCGGTCTCCGGTAGGTCTGGTATCACATCTGCTAGCTTTGTGCAGAAGTCATGGACATCACTGGACAATCTCAAAAGTCATATGATATGTAAGTCTAGGAAATGGAATATGCTTTTTTTTGTGACACACTCCAAACCTGCCATGTCAGCCATGGCATGCTGAGAAGTTAATTCCCTCAAGTGCTAGAATATTTTTGGCCGAGATTAATTGTCAGTTTTTGTTGCTGTACATTTAGACTGTTGATACAGTCCTATATGTTCAATGGAAATATTGCCAAGTCACTCTCTGAGGAAGACTACAACTGCTATTAGAGCAATTTTCTTCTTTTAAATTGGACTTTTACACTAACCATATTATTTCCTGTAAATTATCTACAGAGTCAGATGCCTTTAGGTCATATACCAGCAAAAGCTGGGATTAATGATTCCCTTGTTTAACATGGTTCTTGCTAACAAGTGAAGACAAAAACACTGACAAAAATGTATTTTCCTTACATTTCCTGAATTACATTAAATTGGAAAATCAATATCAGTCATCATGCCTGCTAGTGTTTTGTTGATAAAGCAAAATGTTAACTTTGGGGTTTAGGCTTGAAGACTATTTTTGAGCAAATATCTGTGTGAAATCACTAAAATACCTGGATACAAAGAAAAGAACACACATGCAGAACGCTTGACCTTACTCACAAATAAAAATAACCCTCCTCAATGCTTCAGCTCAGTCTTAAATAACGTTACAAGTACTGCTGAGCATGGACCTTCCACTCTCCAGTAACGCTAAATGCTATTTTGACCTGCGATTGTTTAAAAAAAATGTAGTTATGTTACAGTACCTGTGTTTTCTTAACATAGCTGGCAAAGCACTGCTCCTCTTTGCAGTCAGGCTGCAGTACTAAGAACATATA
Source organism: Oreocharis arfaki (assembly GCA_013398015.1). NCBI lineage: Eukaryota > Metazoa > Chordata > Aves > Passeriformes > Paramythiidae > Oreocharis > Oreocharis arfaki. The sequence continues at coordinate 829,560 of VZRR01000841.1, forward strand.
AAAATGAGCTTGGTCTATGGGGAAGAACTACAAGAGAAGGTAAGGCAAACAATGCAAGGAAGATTTGAGATTGCAAGAATGAACCTTTGGGATGAGTAAGGAAGGCTCTGGAATAAAATTGTAAAAGATGTGGAAAAGAAGCAAAAGAATAGAAAAGTAACACCACTCCCTAAAGGAGGCAAATGGGGGAAAAATGGTTTTGGAGAAAATGTAAAGCGAAATGGTGAAGAGACATGACTGCAAAGGACAGAGAAGATGAAGAAGGGATCAGAAAATTCCTCTGAAAGGAGTTTCAGTAGAGAGGAGGAAGAAAAAAAAAAACTTTTATGTGAGACACTGTTCCTTATTTGAGTAAATAGAGTTGGTTAATGCTTTTCATACCCAAGAAACCCATTTTTGGTAAGCATTCTAGGCATTATCTTTAAATTTTTTCCTCACAACGTGAGACTCGCATGAAAGCTGTATGTAAATGGCATAGGCTTTTATATCAGATCATGTTTCCTGGTATTATAAATGTATCTGACCGACTTTAAACACAATTTCAAAAAACAATTGTTACTTAAGCTTTTCAGTAAAACCAAATAACTGCTTAAAAATGACAGTTAAAGCCTCAGTGAAAGTACCAGTAACAAACAGCACAATAATTAATATATGTTTACTCAGAACTCAATTAAATGGAAACAACTTTCAATTTTTAAAAAATCTTTTCCTTCCAAAAGTTATGGGTTATACAGTGTATTACTCCATAACTCACAGAAATGCTGGTATTTTCCCATATGTTTTCTATCACATTACAGAAGAAACTGCTGTTTGCCTTCTTTCTTGGAAGGGAGGAAGTATCTACAAGGCGGAAGGAACTGCTCTCTAATGGTCTATCAATTTTCTCTAAAATATAGATAGGATAGATGGGAAGTGAATGGATAAACAGGTAGACTCAGCACCATCACATGACTCCAGGAGCTGAACCTTTAAATTCTGCACGCTTTTCAGACCACAGCTTGGTTAAGCTAGCAATAGCTTTGCTTTCATTAAAAGAATACCAATGAAACTTGCCCATTTAGGTATCACTAGATATTGCTTAACAGTTGTCGTGGGTTGGAACTGAGTTGATTGACGTGAGTTTTGGCCAATTGCGCTTTTCCGAATTTGCATGTTCAAGCCTTGTGGAAGTGAGAGAAGGGGGAGTTGTCCCAGCTCTC
>VZRR01000841.1:830827-865856 GCA_013398015.1 Oreocharis arfaki
TTTCGAACTTGCCCATTTAGGTATCACTAGATATTGCTTAACAGTAAAGACAGAAAAGCCTACTTTTTCTTAAACAAAAGAAATATAAAGCTTGAGGACTTTTAAGATTACATGGATGTAGAAAAACAGTGTGTACGTAACTATTTCTGCCTCCTTTCCATAACATAATAAACAGATATTAAACACATTCAGAAGAATCCATAATATCTGTGTGTGGGATGAGGACAGAACTGGCAAATTTCCAGCAGAAATCTAAATCTTCATAGTACTCAATAAGTGAGGAAGAGTTTTTTCAGTATGAGCCTTTTTTAGTCAGCATTTCAGGGTAATATCCAAATCTCTGGCCTCTGTTTTGGCTCATATGTAGCACTGCTGTACCCCTGTAGGTGAGACAGTATCGGGAAAGAAGAGCCTGGACTACAAATGCTCTGTGTAACTTGCAGCCTCCATAGGACCTTGAGTGTCTGCCACTGAACCTACAGGTAAGATACTTAAAATCACTAATAAATGCATTCCATTACTTAGCTTTATAGCCAATTTTAAAATGATTTAGCCTGGCACTTAAATGTCTAAACCTAACCATTATGGTCCAGTACGTATAATACTGTCAAGTTGCCAACCTGACACAGATTTTAATATGCTTTTCTAAGCCCTCTGATGATCTGAGTACTGTAAAGAGATGGTTGTGTAATCAGAGATCTCACACCAAACAATGGGAAGACAGCGCACACATGAAACCAAACAGCTCAGATAGAGATGCAACTGCACACAGGTGAATGCAGTGGACGTACAGCGCATGTCCCATGGAGCAGTGCCCCCTTTGCTGAATCATTAAGAGTTCTGTTCTAGTGCATGGAGATAAGTCTGATACTGCTATTGCTACCTTTCACATGTAATTTAATGCGGACTCATGTTTTTCTAAATATTAATTGGAAAAACACATAGCTTGAATGAATATGGAGAAATCAGATTTGTTTTTCACATAGTATAGTACAAAGACTTCAACATAAGTGCAGCAGAGTTAACCAGCTCTGATGATTTTTTTTTTTATACATCTGTTACATTCCTAATAGCAAAATGAAGCCCCAGACTCACTCCTTTGTGGAAAGGAAATCAGCTGAGAACCTGTTCCTAGTGTAAGCCTGGTGCACTAATTGTGAATCATTTTGAGAAGCTGCTCATTGACAGCTTCATGCTGGGAAGTCTAAATTACTCTGTCCCACTTTTCTCAGAGGGAGAGAATCATTTGTGTAGGTCTTTCTACAGCTTGAATCCCAGCCTCCACAAAACAAGATGTGCTAAGTAAGGCAGCAACATTTAGGAGCCTAATGAATGTGCATATGCAAGTATGAAGACACACTTGTAAGCTGGCGCTGGTAAGGAAGAGTACATTATTCGATGTATCCTCTTTGAAAAAAAGTCAATAAAATTCATATACAGTATGCTCATTGTAAAATGACATGTGCTGCATTTAATACTCACTGACGTGACACTTAACAAACAGTCTTGAACTGAGCTCTATTTGCATTTGATTTCTGTCACAGCTTGACAAAAAAGTCTGTTGCTTTCATCTGCTTTTTCTTTTTAACACTTCTAACCAAAGATGCATAGGTGTACCTTGCAGGCAGAATAATAAGCAAAGTGCCCTCTAAAGGGGTCTCAAACCATTTTCTCTACATGTTTATAATGTACCCCAATGTTCAATCACTATCTCAGCCCAGCAGAAATAATAAAGAATAATTTTAAGAGCCCTTGAATATTTGGTGAATTTTAATTAAATATACATGGACAAAAGGCCAGGAAATACGGAATTGTCCCAGCCTTGAATGAGGGAACAGTCTTTTAGTAGAAGCCCAAAGAACACTGCAGTGGGAGCAAAAAGGGGTCACACAACAAGAACAGAAGAAAGCATAAAAGACAAACGAAGCCAGGTTGTATGAGGAGATTTGAGATATTCTGAACTTGCCCTGTGACCAATACCACACATCTCAGGCATAAAAACAGGAAGTTTTCCCATACAGCAATGCCTTTTACAGATCTACAGCAGACCCACAGCATATTGCATGAGGGAAAACACTTCTGATAGACTCTGACATGTATGTGGAAATGAGATCAAGGTTTTGACACTTAGGTTTTGTGATTAATATTTAAGTTACGAATGTTTCCATAACTCTGGTGACGTAGAAAAATGTGAAATATTTAAAGCACCTGCATTAATTTCTCTCATGCCAAGGTGCAGTCAAAATAGCAGTATAATTGCATGCAAACTAAATATGAGCAAACAATGACTGGTTCACATCCTAACAACCCACTTCCTTTGCTTGAGACTGCCAGTTCTGGTACTGCCACAGAACTTTGATTCCTGCTGGTTTAACCAACTCCTGGGTATTCTTCCATTTACTGGCTTGCCAGAGCTCAGGCAAAACTACTCAGGGATTGCTAGGCTTTGAAACTGGACCAGAAGCACTGCCTATGTTCCATAAATGAATCCTAAGTGCCTCAGTGCAAAAAGTACCCAAACAGCAAAGCCTGACTTCTGCTCAGGTGAATTGCTATATCACGGCAATCCAATTGATGTAGCAACTCTATCTTCACCTACTTATTTCCAGAGATACCATCACTTTGGTTGAAGTGTGTATCCTGATCCCTTCTCCTCTTTTGCTGAGTAGGAGTCCTGCTGTTTCCTTGGGATGTGAACCCTTCAGGTGGTCTCTGATGACTCAGAATATGAACTGATCGCATTTAATTCATCTCCAAGTGCACTTCAAGAACAGTTTAACTGAAACCTCAGCCAAAATACCAGTGAGAGGTGACATCCATGGCCTCCTCATGATGACATTTTTACTGTGGCAGTTATTCAGAAAACTAGATCCTGACTTCCAGGTATCGCTAACTTTGATGGGGTTTCCATCCAATAGCTCCTAATGCCCAGAAAACCACTCTTGTCACGTTAACAGTGCATAGAGTACGTGCCCAAAACCTGCCCTCTCCTCTAGAGTGCACCGTCAGAGCTGCACAAACCTCCAGTCCCTCTGGTTAGGCAGGTCACCCTTTCCTCCTCTTCCAAATATCTCTCCTTAAGATCTGGAAGTGTTGTAGAAATGATTGATATAGCCCTAGTCAGTAAATTCCAAACCAGAAATGGATATCCAGAATAACTGGGAGGAGGGATAAAGGACATAATCAGAGAAAGAATAGCTGTGAGTTCAAATCCTTTGTGGCAGCTCTGGGAACTACCAATCTCTGAATGAGCTTCCTGCGCTAGCATGATGATATGTCAGTTATCAGAAAAGTTAAGAGAGAGAGAGAGAGACAGAAAAGGATTGGTCTTTGTGGAAAAGGGGAGTCTCTGAGGGAACTTAATCACAGTATAACAGTACTTACAGGATAGTTGCAAAGTGGGCAGAGTGTCTCTCTCTTCACAAGGAGCCACATGGAAAAGACAAGGGGCAGTGGGTACCAATTGCACTGGTAAAAAATTCAGCTTGACATAAGAAAGAAATGTTTACAGTGAGACCACTCAGTTACTAGAATAATCTCTGCAGGGATGTGGTAGAGTCCTCATCACTAGAAGTTTTCAAGATGGAATGGGACAGGTTGCTAGACGATGTCATCTAGTCTCCCTTTCCCATGGAAATTTGGACCAATTATCATTGGATGTCCCCTAGAAACTAGGCTGTGATTATATGATTGTTTATGTCTCCTGTGTACATACTCTGGGCATGTTCACTGGATTTAGTTACCTGGCTCCTGATTTGGGTCACACACAATAGGAAATGTGATTTTTCATTCTAAATAACATGGCAGTAGCCAGAAGATAGGCTCTCAGAAGACAGAGAGAATGGTCAGTAAAAAGGTAAGGAATCTGGAAGGTCAGTTGCCATCTGGAATTTTTGGACTGCAAATTTGACCTTAAATGCTTCTTTGAAGGAGATTTTGTCTATTTGAGACAGAGCATTACCTTCAAACACCGGCCCCCCTAGCCCTCCCATTAAAATCTTCTATAGTGTATGGTTGGTACTTCTTAGTCCCAGTTCCTAGTTTTGCCAGTGAAAATGTTTCCAGAGACTGCAGAGTTAGCCTGCTAATTTGAAGAGATAGAAATGAGTATTCATTTTAACAGAAACCTGTTCCATTTCGTCACGGAAAATGGGACTCCATATGTACAGTAACTGAATTATTAAGTGGACAGATTATTTGCCTGAGGACATATTTATTTGGCCTAGAAAAAAATCTGTGCATTGTGTTGCAGTAGATGAATTCTGGCTAATATAAATACCTGCCACAGACTCCCCACTTTTTCCTTTAGCCTGGATTTTAATGTTTATTGCTTCAAACATAAGTGCTCAGAAAACAGACACATGCTGTAGAGATTCATGAAAACACTTGGAAGGCTTTTGCTGCCTAGTTTATCCCATCAAAGAATGGGGCTCATGTTTGACATGCCTCCTGGGCTCTGGTTCCCCCACAAATTCATGAGCTGAAACATGTGGCCATACCAGCTGGGGACTGTGGGACTGGCCATGAACATTAGGCTGGGCATAGGTTTTAATTCATTGTGGAATTAAGCCTCCAGCTATCAGATGAATGATGCAAATTCTGCAGCTTTCTGAATTCACACATTTTACCTTGTAAACATTCATGTATAAAATCACTTTCTACAGCCAGTGTTAATTTCAAATTCTGATAATCGAAAGCAGAAAAATGTCTCTGTAATTTATGTAATATTTATTTAAACCATTAAAAGAGAATTTGCTAAGAGCAAGAAGAGCTAACAGATATTACTACTCAAGGGTTTTTAGGAGAAATGAAGCCTTCTTCATAATAGAGTTATGTAAGACATTTGGAATTTGTAATTTACTGAGTTTCAGTTTTAAATTGTGCTGTTTCTTTTATGTACAGATGTAGCAATTTTCTGGTCCCAGTTGAAACGTATTTTAGTTGTAAGGTTTCAGTGAAAAAACATTTGCCTGTTTCTTAATTAAATATGATAGCTCTTATTCTCTGAGTTTTCTCTATAGCAGGAATTTAATTTTCACCCAGCCTGTTTCTTGTCTTTATATCCCTCAGTTTATCCCAAGTTTTCAAGGCTACGTTAATATATTTTCATTAATTTTAGTTTGTTTATCCAACCCCTTCAAAAAAAAAAAAAAAAAGGAGGGAAGAATAAAAGAACGAGAAAGATGCAAATCTGAAAAACATAGTGAAAAGTTATTTTCTAGAAACTTTGTGTTGATCAGGAACCCACTAGAGTGTTGCAATTAGGTTAAATTAGATAAAGATACAAGTTTAGGACAATTCAATGTTTTTGTAAGGACCTAAACTAATTAGCATCCACAAGGGGTAGCCTGCCTGGGGGACCTGAATACATCTAGGTCATATATATAGCATAAATATAGCCTTCAAATTCATACTTTGTGAAAACTTAGTAGCTTTCAGATGAGAGGAGTTGAATGTAGTCTGTGGTCATTTTGCTGTTTATCTCTCTAGGTGCTTGTGGCCAACCAAGGGGAGCTGTTAAGCCTATGTATGTTTGCATACATACCTGTATGCACCCACACACACACCCCCCCTGTGCTTTGCACAAATGCATGCACTTATGGGCATGTATACTGAGATATATCCCTGATTCAGACTGGCACGTGAATCCAACACCACCATGCCTGGAGTGCTCTCCAGCTCCCAGCTGGTGTTCATTCGTGCTGAGCCCTGACCATATGTCAGGGTAATACCGAGGCATGCACTCTTCTCCCCTTCTCCTGCCCCTCCACACCTCCCTTCCTGCAGGAGGGAGCCACTATAGTCTCCAACACACCCCCCTGTCTGGGGCAGGGGCTCTCAGAACCGGTCAGTGTCATGCTGGGGCTGGATTTCAGATGTAGACATTGGGATACAGGGGTTGCATTTGTGCTGTTAAAGACAAGAGGGGGGGCACATGGGCAAGCTCAAGATCAGAACCACTGCCACTGCTTAACTTCAGTTTAGGCCCTGTCTCTTAGTCCTAAGGATCAAGACCACAACAAATCTGGAACCAAAGTGTCCCAAAGTGATCCAAAGATCAGTGCCTAGCCTGCTCTTATTCAGGAGTACAGACATGCTCACAAGTCTGCAAGCAGGCAGAATGAGAGAGCTCAGAGAGACAGAAGTTATGCTAGTCATGGGACCCAGTGAGCCACAGGTGGGGATGCACCGAGGTTGTCTTGGAAGTAGGTGCAACAAGTTTTTGAGGGATTTGGGAGAGGTATATTCTCACAATGAAGGGATTATAGCATTGAGGAAGAAGAAGGGCAGAGAATGCCAGGAACATGCTATGGGTTCGTGGCTTGAGGACAGCAGTAAAGAGAAGGAGAAAACTAAAAGCCCTGATTTCAGGAACATATGAAGTAAAAGGAACTTGAAACCTCGAGAATCGAGTTTGACTACTCCCCATCCATAGCAGTGAATATTTATTAGAAATGAGAACTTTCAAAAGGATTAGTGCATATGAAAAATTCTGCCAATGCAACCTAAGGATGGTTTCTAACAACAGGGCTGGAAATGTCAGTGTGAGGGATTTCCAGTCTGAAAAGTGGACAGCATGATGGAAAAAAAAGTTCAGTTGACATGCCAGCCAAGAAAGGAGTACCAGAGTCTGGAACAAAAGCTGCTATGGTCGGCCTCCTGCCCCACACCTCTGTAATTATCCAGCTGCCTTACAGCCCTAAAATACAAACTGAAAGCTCTGCTTCCTGATGTAATTCATCCGATCTTTGTGTTTCTTCATTTATCCTTCTTGTCAGAAGTAACCAAAATTACTGTAACTGCCAGCTCAAAATTGAATAGCAGAGCTGACATTCTCGTCTCTGCTGATGAAGACTGATATTAATAAAGCAGCTTGATTGAGATTAGAGAGTTCTACGGATACCTTCTTTTTTTGAAAGTAGGCTTTGATTAAAAAAGAAGTTTATTCTGATTCCACTCTTACTGAAATTATTTTTTAGCTTATTTTGTTTCCTATTTTCTCTCTTCTTTTAATCAATAGCTTTCCAATGTTTGCTTGCAATATGGCTAAACTGGTTGGGGTTTCTGCACTTGAAGTAGAAGACTTCAATGGTTTAATTGTACAGTGCTAAGTTCACAATTTTTTTTTTCTTTTGCCTGATGAAATGAAAAGAAAAAAAACTATGTAGGAAGGTGTTCTTTAAAATATATTTAGGGAAAGGTGTTATTTAAATAAACCCTTAAATCCATAAGAGTTTGAATGAAATCATGGTCCATTGATCTCACCAGTCTTGGAAGATTTTCATTGGCTAAAGTTCCACTTTGTTGTTCAAAACCAAAACCAAACTCCTAAATATTCTAGGACAAATACGAAACAGATCCCTACAACCAGAGCACCTGATCAACAGTTCTGCTTTGGACTAGATGCCTCTTCCTACCCAGCCTACAATTTTCTTTAAGTCTACAAGTTTATCTAAATATTTCACTATTTTCCTTTGAATATAAAAACCGGATAAGTCAAGTAGTAGCAACAAATGTGAAAGATGTGAAAGAAAACCAACAGCTGATCATGCAAAAGAGACCTGTTACTTTTTGTCTACCTCTCTCTGGGCTTTTGAGGATGGGAAAGGATAATTGACTCACATATGTCATTAAAAAGTCCTTATATGGAGAAAATACTTTTGAAATTAAAGCCTATAATATTGTGCATAGCATTAAGGTGGCTTCAGACTGCGTTTTGCAGGAAGGTTTTTCCTTTAAAACCTGGTCCGGGATCCATTCATATGTAATTCATATTCATATGTAATTTCAAAGAGGCAATTAGTATCAACAGAATGAATTAGTTCCTAAGCCAATAATCATTAAAATGTCCTAGAGATTTTTTAGATATTATAGCCTGTGCACACATTTCATATTCGGTTCCAGCAAAGAAGGTTACAGGGATTTTTCTTTTATTTATATACTTTTCTGTACCTATGTACATTATCTATATTCATATATGCATATTAAAGTTCTTACTGCAACTAAAGCCCTTAGAATTCACCTTAAGGGTATCTGAGTCTGACTCTATCTGGATAGGCACATATGTTGTAAAAGATCAGGATAGCAACTAGCTCAAATAAAGCATGAAATAATTCACAGAATGTAGGCCCAAACTGAAAACTTACTGTTTTGGTTGAATTTTGTTCTAAGCCCGTGCAGCACATGAGCATCCTCACGCAAAGACCCTGAGACACGAATTCATTCTGTTGAAGTGTGGGTTGTCAAAGGTATACAGTCACCCTAGAGTTCATTTGTAGTCTACAGCAAAGGAATGATACCTTCAGCTTGCCTCAACACCACTTGAGGAACCTGTCAGTTATAGGGGGTAAAGAATGGTCATGGTTTTAATTTTAGTGCTTCATTTCAGGTGTCAGTAAATGGTCTCTTTAATATTCCATAAGTCTACATAAAATGTGCAGGTATTTTCTATTCGAAACACAGAAGTTAAGGTTAGTGAGGTTGCAGAATACTTGTATGATATATTCTATTGTATTTCTAAATACACTGTATTGAGAGACCAGTTGATGACTTGGACAAGGCTGTTTTAATTTTTACAAATAGTTCATCTTATACTTTACATAGCCAGCATTATCAAATGTAGTAACGTTATTTGCCTCAGCATTTAACGTGACTCATTCCCTCAACAAATTTTCTACATTATTGCACAAATAAGAAATGCAAAACTTCTGGAGTAAGAAATAACACAAGACACTGAACTTGTGTTGTTAACCCAAGTGACTCTCTCTTTACACCACCTTCCCTATGTGTAAACAGAAACAATTCTTTCAGAAGTTCATGCATTCCTATATGCCATGCTCAGTCTTTCCTCTAAAACTCAAATCTTCTACTTGTTACATCACAGCTGGTCGCTGTGGGAATTACTATGATGCCATGAATTAATTCAGGGTGAAAGACAGATAAATTCTTAAGAAGCAAGCACACTCTCATGAAACAGTAATATTGTCATGTCCCTAATGATAAAAATGATAGAAGAAAAAACAAAAGCTACATGACACCCAGACAAAGTGCTTTCAACTAGTTTCAAAGTTTTCCAGAATATATCAATTCCTTTTTAAGCAAATTTTTTTGTACAGAACTCCAATGGGAGCACTAGAAAATTCCCCTCTTCAGCCTACAAATAGATTAACCCTGTAACTGAGGGCTTGAATATGTGCACATTCTTATTCAACACTATCAGTCTCTATCAGTTTTCTGCAGAAAAAAGCTCCATGAATGTGATTTTTATGGAAAAACCTATCCTGTAATTGCTCCTTACTTCCAAATCCTCTTTCCTGAAGAATTATATTTTATGCTTTTTCTCGAAAAAAAAGAGAAATATCTCTTAATAAATATAAAAACCCCCTACAAACAGTAAAAAAGTGTTTTCTATGAAACGTATGTAAGAAATTGAACACCCAGTTAGTCAGATTATCTGGACATTCCCCTGATATGTTGATAACCTTGTATAAAAGACTTGTAATGAGGTAGTTCAATTTATATGAAAAGAGATGGTGGTGCTTTTGTATCTAACATGTGTTCTGCTGTCATAGTGTTTTTTCCTGGTTTATGTACTTTGAGTAAAAGTAATCACAATTTAAGAATATGCCTTAGGTCGTCTAGAGTCTTCCTCTTAAGAGTGACAAAATTATTTCTTTGGAGGTAACAAAACCAAAAGAGACAGTACTCAGAATAAATGAGAATAACCTGACAATCTCCCTGCTTTTGTACGCTAAAACCACACATGTGGAAGCCAGAAGTGGACCCATGCCAGATGAAGATGTGTTGTGGCAGAGATTACAGTTCTTTCTTCTCTTCACTCTCCCCATCTCTTCTCTGACTCCCAGACAGAATAATAAATAGCAGCCACAAAGAGGGAAGGTTTTGAGCATTTCTTTAAAAGCATGATACCACTTTCCCATAGAAGGGGAAAACAGACCTCCTGGATTGGTCACATCTTCCCCAGGGGTAATGTTCTTTTTCTAGACATCCCTAGCTGGGTGGTAGGTTATAACATAAATTGAGCACCTTCAGAGCTCAGTGCATATAGGGTACTTCCTGTCTAAGCAGTGGTTATGAAGGCAGGAAGGGGATTGCAATCACAGTTTTGCACTTAAATATCTTGTACCTGCCTACATTCATGTCTAGGTCTAGATGCTTTATAAACTCTTGATATTAGAAGGACATTTGGCACTAGTTGAAATTACTGACATTATTTTAACTGGCTCAAACTGAGGTATAGTAGCAGCCTTCAAATGCAGTGAATGGGGAGGAGAAAGAGGCTTTGCACATTATAATCCTATATGCTAACTGGCACAACTGGGTTTCACTGGGTCTGTGAAGTCTAAGCAGGACTGGAATATAAACAGCAATAATGGTGAAAAAGTTCAGTGAGAATCATCAAATAATATAATTATTGTTTCAAGTTTTTACGTTTACAGTGGTTTGTATTGTGTCTATAAAATCAGGGTAAAACAAACTGATCTGGTACACACCACCTAGTCTTTCTGTGAGAACAGGGGATTATTTCTGAAATTACCATGTTACAAAAACGCTATATAACCTCAGGAGAAGGTTTCATTGATAGTGCTTAGTATTACCAGTATTATCAACCAAGGCTCCGTCAGTTGCAGAAGTTACACAATTCATCTCTTTCAAATTACATGAACTACGTGAGGAGTAACTTGTTCTAAAAAATGAACTGAGCTGGTTTGGATCTGCAGGTGTCTTCCTCATTTTTTACTAGCCAATTCTTTGATAACAGCTGAGGCAATCAGGAACTCTCTTACCTGCCTAGCTCATGTTTTCATTTGTTACCCCTCCTTCACATTTAATGAACCCATATATTGATTCCTAAACTACTGGAGATGATTGAGCTTATATATTTTTCCAACAATAAAACAGTCAGATCTGAGTTTGCCAATGGAGACAGAAACAGATATGCTAAGCAGAGAGAAGCTTAACTTTCAAGGCAGCCTTACATTTATTTCATGCTCTAACAACTGTAATAACTGGGTTAGTCTATAAATAGTGTTTGCTTCCTGTATTTCCACACATTTCTCCTATAAATTATGACCTAGCAGGCACAATCTTTAAATGCTTTCTAGATGGGGTATCTAGAAGGTCTGTGGGTTCTGCCAGGCATGAAATGGGGAACCAGCACAAGGCTTTTGACTGACAACTAGTCTGAGAACTGGTAGGAGAAAGAGAGTTCGACAGACCATCAGAGCTTCACAGAGCTTCATAGTGAAAACCTTGTTCTCTAGAATACTTTGAAACTTGAAACTGCAGTGATGGTTCAGAGGGTCTAAGTCTTGGTGTGTCGAAATCTATTGCCTATTTGGTACTGGATTATTAGCATAAAGACCAGCTTTCAGATGCTATGATGGTTTTTAGAATGCCATGTTACATGCAGATACTGGTATATAGTCCTCAGTCACAAAACCTCAAGACTATACATGATTTTTAGCCTAATTAGGTAATTCTAAGAATTTTCATATGTGTGTGGTTTTTCTGGATCTAAAAAATGAACCAAGATCTAGATGAGTCTCCTGTTCTTGAGTTTTGACATTTCCTCTGCTATGCCTAGTAGACAGTTTTCAGTAGATATCCTTTCGATATTTACACTATGTTTTGGAATTTTTTCACCTCTGCTTTTGAGAAAACTCATGAAATTTAGGTGAATCTGTGAAAGTATACTTCATAAAGAAGTAAAGCATAAAAAAAGATGTCTGAATTCTAGGCTGCTCTAATATCTTTTAAATGCTTGGATCATGAACTAGCAACTGCATATTCTTCATATACATGATATGATAGAATATGATATAATTGTTATGTCACAAGCTTCCAGCTAATACAGCTGCATCAATATATCTCTATAATAAAACAAATAATCAACAGCAAACACAACTTTGAAATTTCATAACCTTAAATTAATATAGTAATTAATTATTCAGGTCTCTGTAAAATCAGAATGATATTTGGGGGGGAGGGCATGGTTGTTGTTTCAGATGCAGGATAAAAACCATCACCTCCTTGGGCAGAGGACCATGACCCAATGGCTGGAAACTCATTATAGGAAAACACAACCATAAGTAATCTAAAACTATTTTCAGATTAAAAACCAGCAATAACTCTTGCTGTGAAAACAGCACATTTCTCCCTTAACAATGTTAAGTGGTCTTTAACGATTCCCTATGAGCAAGAAACCACTGATGCATTTTGGTTTCCCCATATTTCCTCAACTTATTGGATAAATACATCTCTATTTGCTGTATGGGGTTGTTCTTTAATTTTTACAGTAACTGTGATCTTCAGATTTTGGTTCTGGATTGAACTCTCTTGGTCAAATTACAATGCCATGTGTTTCATAAATTGCATTTGTAGCTGTTAGCCTCAGCAGTTTGCCTCTCAGCAGTCATGGAGCTGTGTATTTTTAAAAATGTAATAAACACCATCCACACAAACCCGAGATGATATTTCCAGTAAAAGCATTTTCAAAGCACTCTGGCCCAGCTACTGGGTTTTACTGGAGTGAAATGTACTTTTACTCTTCTTCCTAATGCTTTCCCCTCCTGGCACATAAGATACCAAGATATTTATAGTTACCCTCCATTTCTTCACTTCCAATGTTATTTCACTGTGTTAAGAAAATAAACTAAGTCATCTATGCATAATAATGCATATCTGTGTATATCTTTAGTCCTCAAGGTTTATATAATTTCAGTCTGCAAAAGCAATGATTTTTAGACTTAAAAAAAAAACTTAGTTAAACAATACTTAGGGCACCTTGATGGATCTTCTTTCACCACATTTGTGAAGATAGCCACCCATTAAATCATGCAATGTTATGCTTTCTATATCACCTAGAAAAGCAAGTCATAGGGGAAAGAGAGTAGTAACCATGGACCTGCCTTGCGAAGCTGTTTTCTCTACTCAACACATAATGACAAAACTCTGAGTAGGTTCATCTGGCATTTTCAAAGGTGTAATCATTTATTTCTCTGCCCAGCTACAGCCAATACTATTATGGCCATTACTTTACCAGGACACTCCCTGGTTTCACAGCGATATACCCCAGCATTTAATCAGATCTTTGTCACTCTTTGTGCACGCCATGGTACCATGCAAAAACAGTTGTTCTAATGAGTTGCTTTTCCTTTTTAGTGAATTTATTCAAATCTTTATAAATCCTCTGCTATAAATGTGTCCAATGAGACTTTGGATTCAACCCTTACAAAAAAAACTGTGAGTGTCTGGCCATGGCAGTTGTCCCCACCTTCTGACTGCCCATCAGATTATCGATTTCATTTGCCTTCCTGGCTAGTTTTATCCTGGTCACTCCCTTCCTCATTTGGACTAAATCAACTGAGGAAATCAGGGCGAAGCATCCTTATCTGCAAACTCTCCTTTCGGGTCACTCTAGGCTCCTGTCAAACACCTCTAACTCCAGATAATCCTGCTTCAATCATATGTTACCACAAGACATCAGGTAAAGGATTTCACATGCAACAGTATAATCTCCGAAGGTCCAAGATATTGCCCAGCTGACATAACAACACTGAAGTTTTATGCATGCTGCTACTTTCAAGCACATTTATCACACTTAAAAATAATAGCATTTGGTTTTTATATATTGCTTCATAGTAACTGTATGTTCATGTCAAAGTCAATCAAAACTTTTCCATACCCCAAAAGCAAGAGTTTGGAAACCAGCTAGTTTCAATGGTGTTGGTTAATTTATGCACTGATATCCACATCAAGCATAACTAGACAATGTATTCTCTCTTCCTCAGCCATAATTTTAAAATGTTAATTCTTGTACACTGATCTTTTCCGAGATCCAAACTCCCTGAAAAACTCAGCCAGCTAAAAAAATAATGCCCCATCATGTTTCAACTAATACTAAAGATCTGCGTAAAAAAGCATCAGAGTTTCTGCTCCTTTGCCTCAATTATAAAACAGGAATGCTGGAAGGCTCCCACAGAGAACAGACTGAAAATCAACACTAGACCTGGCACTATTTGTTGCTGTGATCCCAGAGGAGAGGCAGGTAGACATCTGGGAGAGGAATGCCTACTTTAATCTTCCTAATGCATCTTTTTTTTTTTCTATGAACATGCTATGTTATACCCCATACACTATTTAAAACTTGGGTTACCTAATAGCCCCTTGAATGCTACTGGTACGCTGTTAAAAAGAGGATAAAGGTTTCACCAGTGTCAGGTACCTGGCAGCTATTGCATTAATCTCCACCCTCAGTGTCCCAGCAGCATCAAAAGTGCACCCTGTGAAGTCACTAGCTTGGCCTTTAAGAATCTGAGGGGATTTTGTGTTTCTAAGTGTACTGAGCTCAGTGGAAGTGGCACATAGCGTGGTGATTCTCAGGTTAGTCCCTTTTTCAGATCTCAGTGGTCTGCAGACCATAGGCATCATAGGCCTTATATTCCACA
Organism: Oreocharis arfaki; assembly: GCA_013398015.1. NCBI lineage: Eukaryota > Metazoa > Chordata > Aves > Passeriformes > Paramythiidae > Oreocharis > Oreocharis arfaki. The sequence continues at coordinate 845,299 of VZRR01000841.1, forward strand.
GAACTGGGGTGTTCCAGTTTTTCATGTCTCTGATAAGGTAAGAACAAGAGATCATACACTTTTTATATGTTTTTTATTGAATGATCTCAATGGGATTGTCCCTCTGCCTTCAACGACTGATTTAGCTTGTGTGCCTTCTTTTTGGTTTTACACTCATATTTACCCTGATCTTTGTTTGCAAATGGTTGAAAATCTCTTGATGTCTGGGCAAACAAATAAAGATGAACCTTTCTTCTGAATGCAAGTGCGACAAGATATACTTCTTTATGTAATATAGCTACTTGGCAAATAATCTTTCTTTCCATTATTACAGCAGGTAATGTAAAATTTAAACTGAATACCACCCTGTGTTTTTGCTGCCAATATTGTCTACATAATATAATCCATATTTTTTTAGCTATTTTCCTTTAGCATAAGATAGAAACATTTTCACTCTAAGCCATTTGAATATATATATATATTTTTAATATTGTTTGTACAGGATTTCTTCAGTGTTCCTTGATGGACTTGCACTCCTTTCTATTCTGGTGAATAACAGCAGGTTCAACTGTGCCTGTGTCCTTTTGAATTTGGTGGACAGGAAAGACTGACAGAAAGACTCTCTGAAAGAAGACAATTTGCCCCCCTGATAGAGGGGCTTCCTGCTTTCTCCTTTGGTCCATCAGTCACAGAGCTTAAGCACAAAAATCTCTCTGGTGCTCTTGAAATTCATGTGCTGAGGTGATAAAGTACTTCTCGGATGAGAATGTTTCAGTCATATTGAAGCCGCTTCTGTCACCAGCAGTAGTATTTTTATCTCAGTAGACCCCATTTACTGATGATGCCACAAGTCACAAGTCGCAAAAGTACAGACAGGGAAGCAAACCAAAAAATATCAACAGGGATTTATTCTTACTGAGCTATACATAATATATGTTTACAGTACTGTGTACAGTACCAAATTAACATACAATATTCTCTGTCTGGAGGCACTGCTTGTGCACTCCTCAACTTGTTCAGCCATTTGATTTATCTCAGGCTGTAGAAAGGAAGAGCTCTTCCTCCCTGCAGCAGCCAAAAACCTCCCATACACTCTCAGTTAAGCACTTATGCAGCCAGATCTTATAAGGAAATACTAAAGAGTCTTGGTCTTTCACAAGCGGAAGACATCCCAAAAAGAGATCACCCAGCTTCTCTAAAGAATGGTGCACGTGTCCCCTCCCCACACAGATAACCTTTATTCTGCCTGATTAAATTTAAACATCTAAGTTGGATGCCCAGTCAGCCTTAACATTTTCTTAGACAAGGCAGAGAAAAAACATTTCCAGATAATGGTTTGGGGATTTTTTGGTGGGTTGAATGACATCTACAGTAGGTGTGTGGGAGTACAGGGCAACTGTGCTTCCACTTGGCTACCTCATACTGCTTGAAATTAGGCTTGATGCAGTTCTAATAATCTCTGATGAGATGGACTGAATCTTCCTTGTGTGCATCAATCTCCATACAAGATTTCCAGAAAGTTATAAACAGTTCAAGTAATACTTTAAAAAGTGGGACGATGAGGGTGGGATTTTTCCTGTTTATCACAAGAGAAAAGTAAAGTTCTATATAAGCTCCCAGGCTTAAAAAGGAAAGTAGCATGGTACTTGCCTCACAACATATACTGAAAATTTCCTCTCATGCAGAAACTAAGGCATCCTCTTCTAAAATGGAATTCTTGCATGCTGTGATGGTAGTTCCATAGGAAAAAACTCTGTAAATCATGGGTTCTATGACTAATGTAGCCAGACAGACTTAACACTCGTAGCCCTTTCTCTTTGTTTCAGGATTTTAAATGTATTTAAATCATGGAATCATAGAATCAGAATATGCTGAGTTGGAAGGGATACATCAGGACCACTGAGTCCAACTCCTGTACATTACCAACTTTTACTTATCCATGTAATTAACATCCCTTGATACCACCTTTATAGCTGCTTTTGACAAGTGGTATACTCAATACATGAACATTCAGTTTTGTACAAAAGCTTTGAGAATGTCCAGGACCTCTGTAAGAGACCACAATATTCAGACTGGAACCTTCATAGCCTAAGTGCACTGCTGAAACAGTATCTGCATTAGAGACGCCTAGTGCTCTTTATATCTCTCCTTTTTTACTTTCTTTCCTTTGCTATTACTATAAAAGACCAAATCCATCGTTGGTATCCAGCATCATTCAGCTGCTCTGAAGCCAGTGAAGTTACTTCAGGGATGAATGTGACCCACTTTATGCTTTTCAAGAACCTAACTAACAATAAATGTCACATCCCCATCACAGCTCTAATGCTGCTCAGAGGACAGATGTACAATACATCTTTGTCTTCTTCCTGCTCGTAACAAGCAGTGTAGGTCATCTGCATCATTAACATTTGCAGCTGATGCATTTGTGTAGTCTGTATACACTTCTTGGAACTGCACAGACCTTCTCATTGTTTTCAGAACCTTGATTTTTTGTAGTATTATCATCATCCAAATGTATTTAAGGATGAAACTATTAGAAACACAATTGGTGAATTAATGTCATGAGGACTGCTGCTGGCAGCTCATCAATTTTTGATATGCCACTCAGACAAATGAAACATAAGCCACCCAGAACAAGGGGACCTTTTGACACTTCAAAGGAAACCCCTATGGGTGGTTTCCTCTTGAAGCTGCACTAAACTGGCTCAATCTCCTCAGCTGGAAGCTGCCAATGTCTCATTAACCCCTAAACAGGCCCTGCATGAGCTTTTCTTTTCAGCTATAATTATGCCATGCACTCCTGTTATGCTGTACTGAATTGCAACACTGTCACCAGCACATTATAAACATCCACCCTAATTGAAAAGCAGATTAGACTCGTGTTAATTAGCGAAAAAGCCCGCCCACTTGCATGCATTATGATTGCCTCTTAAATACTGAGGATGTTGAAATCCCTCAGAAAGACAAGGCAGACTTAATTGCAATAACCTGCAAATTAAGTTTAATTTACTTTAAATTTACCGGTTTAGCAGGCTCATTTGATGGTGTTAATGTTCTAGCAAATTAATTATCTGAATTAGTCATGCCTGGTGGAGTTTTGCAGCAGAATACATTGTACAGTGGCCTATCAATAACAGACAAACAGGACAGGATTAATGAGAAGCTTGTGCTAAAGTTTTTTTTTTTAAAAAACGAGGAACTTTCATGATTTCAAGTATAATCACCCAAGTGCAAATACAGACACAGAATACAAACAAACTGAAATTTATTACACTCTATGGCATGCCATCTAGGAGAAACAGTAAAACATTACCGGTGAAATATTTGATAGAAAGAAGCTTCTTCTATGCACTCAAGTAGATCACTTCTCACAGCAAACCATTTCCCATTATCTGGTATCTCTCTATGAGACTTCAAATACATAAGTGCTTTCGAGAGTACTTGTACTATAGAGAGAGAGCTGATAAATAAATTAGAAATAACATCTCATACGTTAATTCCATAGTCCACTTTGTGGCTTATGAGGCAGTAGAATTGCTTTTTTGTATTCCATTGCTAACCACTGTCTGCTCTGGTTTAAAAAAAAAAGAAGAAGAAAAAAATACAAAGAAAAATACCCTCCTCAGAGATATAGCTGCAAGTAAACTGCAAAAAGCAGCATCCTTACTTGCCTCTGCTCTTTATAAAAACACAAGTTGAAAAAAATATCTTCTAATAGCCTTTGGAATAGCTCTCAAAATAAAGATATAATTGGCTTTGTAAACATTGTCAAAGTACAATCATTCACCCTGCAGAAAGTGTTGCCTGACACTGTGTGAGAAACGAAGATAGCAGTGACAAATATCGTTTTTAGCTGGTCTTGATCATGAAAGTTAAGTCTGCTTATGTGCTAAATGTTGCCTCCTCCATTAGGGTCCACAGCCATCCCAAATACAATGAGGTATATTAAATTCAACTCTGTCTCCCTATGGATGACAGGAAAAGCCTATGGGAGCACAAAAGATAATCCTTGATGAGTGTGAACTGAATGTGATTGAATATAAAACTCTGTATTATTGATTGGAATGTGTATGTTAAAGCCGTCGGTCACTGAGAGTAGCTGTGTCTTGTGTTGGTTTCAAAGGGCTCTCAGGCTGGTGTGCAGTGCCCAGTGAAAACATACAAATTTGCATTATTCTTGCATATAGTGTAATGCCTGGAAAATAAAAATGTCACTCCTTGAAAAGAAAGACTGAACTATGCATTCCTTAAAAACAGATTATCTCATTAAGGAAAGAAAGGCCTGGTAAGAGAAAAAAATATGCATAGTTGCTTTATGGGACATATTTTAATTTTTGAGGAAAAATATAAAATTAAAAAAATGGTTTCAATATATTTTTGGTATTGTACTGATATATCATGTAGACCCTTTCTGCTTTTCTTATTATTTCTTCCTCCCTCTCAGATAAAATTACAGTTTGAAGCGCTAAATGAAACTGGCACAAAAGCAGCCATTATTAAAACTGGGCTGAAAAACGGGAAAAAAAAATAGGAAAGTAATTCTACTTTAAAAAGCTTGTACAGGAAGGGTTGAGATGACTTTAGTAAGAACCCATAGGGAACAGTAACTACACAATGAAGGAAATGGATTCCTGTGACACATAAACAAAAGGCAAATGACTAATATATTTACATATAACATGTGGTGTATTCATTGCACACCATGGTGACAGAATTGTTTATTTCATTTATAATTTATACAGCAAAACCTTATTATATGTGTAACTAATTTGCCTGATGATGATATGCAGTAGGAGATTAGATTTCCATTATATTCTGTCATTAAGAACAAAAGATTTTCATTTGTTGATTAATTTTTTTTCTTAGTTCCCATCCCACAGAACACACCCTGTATATATGGGTACATTTCTCTTAAATCATTATGATGCTGAGCTAAGTAGAAAGTAGCAACGAAGTTCTGATAAAAAGACCCCTATAAAATCTCTCACACACAAATCCACTTTAAATACTCCTTGTTTCTGGGAATTCTTATGGTATCAGTGATGACAATACACAAAGAACCTTTCACAGGTGATGAGTATGTACCAAAAAAAGAAATAGAATAAATATAGGCTGCAGAAAAGCTTTTCTCTGTGAGAGGGGAAAAAAAATAATCAAGCATTTTACCAGAAGCAGCATTAGAATATGTGACTAGACAGTTCATCTCAGACTACAGGGAGCGGGTGGGTGGGTAAGCAGTGATGAGGGAATTATCTTGATGTATTTTCCACTGTGGCACACAAGACAGCGCAATTCTCTGAAAGGAATTGCTAGCACCAAGCCAGTAATTCCCCTCTGTGGTACTACAGAGTGTGTGTGTTACTAAGAGGGAAGGGAGCGTGGGGGAGAGAAACCTGCAAAGTGCTGTACCTGCTTCCAACACTGTGAAGAATGTATGACCTTGAATTAATACAAAATATGCTTATCAAAATATGAATGCTGTGCCAGAAGCGCGCATACATGTACATATGTTGAATTTATATCTTTGTTACCTTTCAGAGAACAGAATCCAACTCTAATAGATTTGTTGGGCTATGTAGTTTCTTAACCGTTTGCAAGTCTAGTTTGCATGGTATAGAGAAATCAGCCTACTGCAGAAAAGGAGAAAGATGCTTTCAAACAATAGAGGATATTTTCCTCTTTAACTCAGACCTCTAAAGCACCTTCTAAAACAGCGGGTCATACCATTTCAGTCTAAAAATCTGTTCAAAGATGTCATAGTTTCTAAAGCATGTGCTAATACAAGGACTTTGTATAAAGTGACACTCTGAGTTGTGGGTGTACATAAAAAAAAGGAAAATTTTGCAACCTAAATTAATGTACTGCAAAAATATCTCCTCATGGACACCCTGCAAGTCATCAGAGCCATTGTTTGGGGACTATGAATACAGACAAGTCTGAAAGTTCAGGGAGCAGCTGAAAAAGTGCATCTCAGCAATCAGAGTGTGAGCAGGTATTGGACATTGCCTGTTTTCAGGAAGAGTAGCATGACCATGCAACAGTATAGTCTGAGGACTGGCCAGCTGGCAGCAGCTCTGTGGAGGAAGACTGCAAAGACTGATGTTCCGGTGGACACAAAGTTGACCATGAACCAGCAAAATCCACTTGTAGGAAAGATGGGCAAGAGCCTCCCAGGCTGCTTCAGGAAGAGCATTGCCAGGACGTGTGCCTCCTCTGCTCATCACTGGCGAAGCATCTCTGGAATACTGGGTCTTGCTCTGGGCATCCCAGTACAATGCAGGCATGGACATACTGGGGCGAGTCCAGCAGTGGGCTGTGCAGTGACTAGGCGACTACAGCAATTCCCATACCAGGAGAGGCTGAGAGAGCTCTGGGCTGTTCAGCCTGCAGAAAAAAAGGCTTCAGGAGGATCTGGTGAGAGGAAGCAAAGAAGACGGAGCCAGACTCTTTTCAGTGGTGCCTAATGACAAGACAAGATGCAATGGCCTCAAAATGAAACACAGGAATTTCCATTTAACTTGAAGGATCAGACTACCCAATGCAGCTGTGGAGTCACCATGTCTCAAGATGTCAAAAACAAAACATATTCCTGGGCAACCTACTGTTGTTGTCCTTCCTTGAGCAGGGGCGAGTTGGACTCGGTGGTCTCCAAAGGTTCCTTCTGCCCTCAACGATTCTGCATTGAGTTGCAACAGAGAGGACTGTATCCCTGAACCCACACTTGCTCCTCAGCACTACTTCCCTTAGATTCTCACACAACAGAAAGATGAAGAACTGTCAAGGAGATTTGTTGTTTGTCAAAGCAGAGCAAAGAAAGAAGGCATCAAGGAGGGCTATCAGAAACATCCAACTGAGATATTTTAAGATTATCAGGTTATGTGACTTGGTCCTATGAAAGGTTTGTTTTCTCTCTTTTCATTCCTACTACAGTTTAACACCTGTACTGGAAATCATGTGAAATTAGATACTCCCAGAGAAAATCTGACTACAGCATGTGTTCTCCAAAACATCTAGTGAAATGACACTTCAGCACAAGCCAAAGTAAAGTGTTGAATATATTTCCTTAAAATTTTTTAATTTATGTATCTAATTTTAATATATCAGCTGACATTGAAACCAAGTAGATAGAAATGGAAGAGATGAATGAAACTGATTTTGTCCTAGATTTTCTTCAAAGCTTAGTCTCCAATAAGGCAACACTCCTACCACTTTGTGAAGGACCAGTGCTATTAGCTTGGTCACGGAAATATGCTAAAGTGGCAATGTGACTACTGGTTCCAATGGCTTGAGCCTGGAGTATAAGCCTGAACACACAGGATGCGAGTTCAAACATGCTTGCAAAACCTGGACATGTGTAGCCTATGCAGGAGTTGAGCACTGGCCCATGTGAGAGAGCAGAGGTGAATACTTGGGAGGAGTATCAAGGAATGGGGGAGCTAGATTAAATATGCTTGGGTATTCAGATTGTAGTCTTCAACTGCAGTTGAATAAGTCCCTATAAATGTTAAGTCTCTTTCAATACTGTGCAGCATGTGCAATTTATTAACAATCCATTAACAATTCTAACACCTAATGAGGGTAAACGTTGGTTGGAGTATGATAGGGTTATGCAGGACTGTTACTTCTGCAGATTTGTATGGGATGGGAAAGACCTAAAGATTTTCAAAAAGTGTAGACGGGCTTCTTTTGCCAGACAAATTTAACCTATGAAGTATTAAGACAAGAAGGACTTAAGGACATCACATCAGATCTTGTTCAGTGTTCTAAGATAAAAGCTTAAGTTTCCTGCTTGGGTAATAAAAAGAAGCAGGTTCTTCCAGGAGATGCTTCAGAGCACCCAATTATGATTATATAGGTCAAACACACCTGAAGCTAAATACCTAAAGGCAACATTAACATGCCGTCTGCTATTTTAGATGGGACCAGAAAAATTTGTCTAAGAAGGAACATAAGACTATACATGTAATCAGTGAAATTAGACTATTTTATCCATTGTTACCCTTTTTACTGTGTCAGAAGATGAGGAAACCACAACTTTTGACAAAATCTTTTTTTAACCTCTTAAAATAAACTGGATGGACAATATTTTTTGTGCTATGCCAGCAGATGACTGATCTTTCCCCTCTTGCACTCAACTGCATAAGAAAATATTAGCAATATCAATGTTTCTGTGACTATGAAGGTCTTCTTCACATTTTATTCCATTGCCCTAAGCACCAGGGAAATGTACACTAAAGTCCTGCCAAGACTGCAATCTAGTCCTGAGCTACTGCATTTTAGTTTTTGTAATTTAGGCTAATAACCACTTCAACCAAAAGGAGGACTATATCCAAAACATGACAAATAAAACGAAACAAACAGGAAAAAGAACCCAACAGAAAAGAATGCGAGGAACCGTAGCAGACTACTTGAATGAAATCCACATGTGGGCAGATTCTTCGCATGTAAATTCATGAGCCTTACTGATAAGTTTGATCTAAGTGGCCTTAGGCATCCACTGTAGTTGTCAGAAAAGAGGCCAAGGTAGAACATCTGCATTCCACTTCAGAGGGTGGTTTGATACAAGGTGATTTGATCTCTGAGAAGGCTTGTCACTATTCATGGATTTTCTGTGTACCTTGGTCAACCCAGCTGGGCACTCAAAGTTATCTGAAGTTAATATAAAGTTTGATTGCACTTTTTGCAAAGCAGGAATACGCAACAGTAATTAATTATCCTGCCTGGTGACATCGTTAGTTATAATTTTTAGAAGTCAGCTGCAAATTTTTTCAGGTTACACATAATCTTCTTAACACAAGGCTCAGGTTGTCTCACACAGATAGAAAAAGACCCCATGCAACTTTTAGTTTTTTAAACACCTGTCTTTGAAGATAAACTCTATAAATAAAGACGGCTTTAGAAAGACAGCCTTTTGATTAGTCAAACTTAGCACTTTCTGTTTCCTCCTGGTCCTTCTCCAGCTGACAGTGTCCTCCATGCTATGACATTGATACCTTCAGTATCCCAATTCAACTGTGTGCCAGGGACGCAGCAGGGTTTAGCTGTCCCTATTCAACTGTCTCTGCCTTGTAGATCCTTGAAGTGCTACTCGACTAACATATGAAAAACTTGCTCACTCTCATCTTGGCAGTAGCAAAAAAAATGCTCTTCACTATGCACTGGTCCCACTACTGCAATGGTTCAGAAATTAATTCTACATCTGAGGTATGCAAATTGTGCTCATTATGAAGACGCTGAGCTCTAAATGACAGTCTCTGAAGAATGAGACATAGGAACATGAGCAACGCCAGCTTTCTAGAGTTGGTTCTGAGTAGTTACATCCAAAACAACAGAAAACCATTAAATGCTTGTTTTAGCTGCCTGCCTGCCTCCTTTCCTCCTCCCCCTTAGCTGCCAGAGCCGTACATGTACGAACTGCAATGTTGATGGTGTCATGGTATCATACCCATGCAGTTGCACAAGAGGAGTCAGGTATTTTTTGTTCACTGAGTTCACCTGAATTCCTTGGCTATGGTAGACCAGCATAGCCCAGGTGGCTTCAGCAGAATTCTTCTTTAAATCAGTATATAATGTCTCTATTCACTTTGTCTCTGCTGGAAATATTTGAAACAAATTACAGAAGTGATCCCTTTCTCTGTCCACTGTCACTGATTTAGAAACTATGCAACCCGTAGGAAATGTTGGGGTTTTTAGTTGTAGTATGTCCTTACTGCATTAAGTCTGCAGCCATGTAAAAATTGTCCTAGTCATTGGAGCTCTCAGCTAAAAGACAAGAACTTAAAATACAAAATATTTGGGATCTGATTTGTACCGGGTGTAGATAGCAAGGGCAACTCACCACAGGGCACAGCTGACCCCCAAAGCCACAGTGGGGAACTTCAGGGAAAATCTATTTTTAAAAGGGGAAAAAACTCCACACGGGCAGGGAAACAGGGGATATAAGGGAGAAACAGCAGTGCAAACACCTGGGTTTTTTCCTCAGTCAGAGGAGTAGGGGAGGGTTGAGGTGCTCCAGATATCACAGCAAATATTTCCCTGCAGCCTGTGTAAGAAACAAGAGCAGAACAGCTACTTCCCTCTTAGAGCAGTGGAGAACCCTATGCTGGAGCAGGTGAATATTTCTTCAAGGAACTGGGACCTGTGGAAGAGCTCCCATAGTGAATCGAGTTTATCCTGAAGGAATGCAGCTCCTGTGGCACCCATACTGGAGCAGATCTTGAAGGAATGTAGCGCACAGAGAGGACCCAGGCTGGAGCATGGGGAAAGCATATGGAGGAAGGAGCAGCAGAGAGGAGCTGTTATGGACTGATTTCAGCCCTCATTTCCACTCAGGGAGGGGGTACGGGAGGTGGGAACAAGTGACTAAAACAGTGTGAGAAAAAAGGGAGTGGGAGAGATGTGGCATATTATTTTTTGGCTTTGTTCCTCACTACGCGGATCTATTTTAAATGCCTATTTTTCCCAAAGTTAAATGTGTTTTGCCCATGATTGTAATTTGTAATGTTCTGCTTGTATTTATCTCAACCCACAAGTTTTTTCATCCTGTTTTCTCCCTTTGCCCTGTTTGGGAGAGGTAGTGAGTGAGCAGCTAGGTGGGAATTTGAACCTTATCCAAGGTTGACTCATGGCACTGCTCCGCTGTAAAACATATTTAACAACTTGCTTTTCTGTTATGTGGTCTCTAAGTCTTCCTAATTCAAAGTTTTACATTGAAATAACACTGAACCATTTCTATTCATTTATTTATCTACTTACTTTTGATGGGCAGTGAATTTGTTGAAAAATTCCCTTTGGGAAGAACTTGAAGTATTAAAAAATCTGGGTCAAGTTTATGGTTTCAGAAGAGAAATAAGGATTACATTTTGATAATATTTAAAAATGCTATTCTAATACTTTGAAAACAAATATTTGATCTTTTTGGTTTGAAATTCTTCATTTTGCCTAAAAATTGACCTTAAATTTAGAAAAAAACAAGCAAATATTTATATCCCCTCCAGTGCCATTATACATCCTAAAAGACCTCTGTTTGTTTGTGCTGAAGAAAATTTTGAAGTTTATTCTGGATTAATTTTTGAATTGTTTTTTCTCATCTAAAACTGGGAAATTAAATATTCCTTGCATCATGTTACCCCCATAGCATGATACATGTTTTGTTTTGGTTTTTGTTTTTTTTTTTCCCCAAATTCCACTTTCACTACAGGTATCAACCCAAGGTATCTTTCATCCACTTTGTTTTGGGACAGTTCTCAAGTGTAGCATTGACCGTAGATTCTTTCCACACACTCATAGATGCTAATCTTAGCTCCCTGTACATTTAATTAAAAAAAAAAAAGTTTGAGAAATAACTTATTTGCAAACTTCCCACTTCAAATTTCTAGTTCCTGTTAATGGCCATATGTCTGCTCTGGCACTACTCTGGTTACTTTGCCTGGTAACTCCAATCCCTAACTTAGATGATGTAATGGGAAAAATATTTGCAATAAAGCTGACATTGTGTATTTTATGAGTGATTTGACTGCCATTTTCTTGAAACTCTTAAAAAAATCCTATTGTCCTGTCTTCATGTGGCAGCATGAGAATTCAATTTACATTTCAAAAGAAAAAAACATCAACCTTAGCTATAAAGCTTATGAAGAAAATCTCAAAAATTAAAAGTAAATTAACTCTATCTTCTGGAAATTATTCTTTTAAATCACAGCACTATAAGTCAATCTTACTTTATCTTTTATTTTATTGGTCTAACAAGTATTGCCTCGCCAAGGCTTCATGAATATTCTAAGTTTAGGGGATACATAATGTATCTTAGTTTTCTTTTCAGATTAACTTCTTCTGTATTATCTTATTGTCTACCTGGCATATAAATGCCCAAGTCCCAGAGAAGCCAAGGAAGTTTCCTTACACAGATGTTGCATAACTGAGAAAGTGGCAACATTCTTTTCCCAGCCTCATGTTCTCTGCTCAGTCCATATGGCAGTTTTGGCCCAGGGTGAAACCACAGCAGGAGAAGCGAATGTCACCCATGTAGCAGAGACCTGGGACAACCTGATCCGAAGGTGTCATTAGCCTCAGTGGCTGCACTCTACATTGCTGAGTAAATACACCACCCTCTCCTCCGGCCAGGTAAGGCTTCCCTTTTCCCTACAAACTACGGACTGTAGCTCCATGTGAGTGAGGCAGAAAAAGGTGAAAATTGAATCCTTCAATAGCCATGATAAAAGTAGTTTGGGTACTTGGAATGGAGTATCAGGGGATCAGTCTCGATCTGGCATTGACCTGTTCTATGAATGCTGAGCTTTTCTGAAAGCTTTTACTTTAGATTCTTCTTTCTTTAACTCTAATGAAGAGGAATGATCTCTAATGAAAAAATCCTCCTGTAAGGCAGCGTCAAGGACTGAATAGGTCAAACATTCACTCTTAAGTGATTTGTGCATTGGACATATGCCTATTGCAAGGTATGTCAAGAGCACTAAAATCTCTGTATGCTTCCTATTGTGCCAGAACATTGACTTTCGATGTAAAAGCATGGACTTTAAATAAGTGTGTGCAAGTTATACCTATTCCAAACCAGAAAATGCACAAGTGGTGAAAATAGAAGCAGATAAATATTCAGGCTACATTATATATTGGATTGCATTATATATTGACAAGCGGATAAAAGAGAACTGGCTGTCCTGGGGGTTCCTGATGAGATATGGACTCCTTTACTTTTAGGTCACCCTTGTGAATCTCAGCAAGGTCAGGAACTAACAAAACGGGGCCTGAATTGGCGATGGCAGTCCAGCTCCTTACTGCCAGATGTTCAGATAATAAAAGTAACTACAGTGTTTGGCAGCATACTATAGCCTGGTCAGGGAATCCAAATTAGCTTCCTCACCAGCTACTGAAAGGCCATGGAAAAGTAGGTCCTTCAAAAGCTGGTCTGAAACACGTGAGGAAGTTCCAGAACAGCTTCTTGTGCTATATCACTTCTGCAGATGCACAAAGGACTCCCCTTTCTGCAGCTATCAAATCAAAACTAATTTAATTTCCATTGCAGCTGTAAAATAACAAGAATATACACCAGTTTGTGCTAACATTGACCATGAAAGGGAATAAGCAGCTAATACATCACTCCTTTCACCTGGGATTTGTTGTTCATCATAATTAAGCATGCAATGGCAAAGAGTGAGGCAAACCTCACTCTTCAGATTTTTTGTTCTGTGATATTGCCTGAATATCAGAGGTTCCTTCCAGTGGACTAATCAGCCCTCTTTATTAGATGTGACTGTATATTCACGATCCTATTGGGATAGATAGATTCTCTATAGTTTGATAATAAAAATATGTGCTAATGGGTCTCCTTGCTCTCGATATCTTAACACGAAGAAAGACGAAGAGTGGGCATTATTTACCCATAGGTAAAGTAAAATCTATAAAGGTAAAAGGCTTTTCCGTGCAATATACTGCTCAAATGTAATAATCCCTGAGATGCTTATTTTAGTAAATGAATCAGTCACACTGAGCCAAGGAAGGGAGCCATCTATTACCGTGCTATAAATGTTAAAGACCCTATTTAGAGCCTCTATCTCTGGAAGAAACAAAGCCATTTTTGCTGATACTTGTACGACATCAATAATGGTACCTCACTAAGTTGTGAGTAGATGTTACAATTGCAGTTTGCCCAATTCTTTTTCACAGGTCATCAGGGAAATTCATCTAAAGTAACCAAAAAACACAGATATGTTTGCATCATATTAATAAGAAGAGAAAGCAAGGTAGCTGCCAATTGGCAGCAGAGTATGTTTTGGTGGTTTGATAAGGATACTAAAGAGTTTATGATGTGACAGATGTTTCACTACACTATTGTGAAATGAATAGATTATGAGAAGTAATTAGATGTACATTGGAATCAATGCTGTTATCATCGAGGCCTTCGGGCGATGCAATAGATGAGAGTCATGGCAGCAGGTGGTCCAATGGCTCGGAGACAGGAAGACACACCGCAGGAGACTGAGTGACAGGTTTCACAGATCCAGGGGGTGAGAGATCTGAGCTATTGCCTGCATTTGTAATCTTTACTCATGTATAAATAATAACAACTACACTATTGACTTCATATGCTATGTCATACCCTCTGCTACCTCCTACACACACATACACACACATATACAAACACACACACACATGCACGCATGTTCTGCAACATTTCCCCTCAGTTAAAGCTATTCTTTTATTTTCACATGAAAAAATAAGCATTCATCCCTTTAATTCCAGTGCCAACTCAATGTTCTTTGACTAAAACACACAGAAAACCTGGCAACAGCTTTGAATACAGTGCAGTGTTGTGTGCCTAGCGCAGAAATGTATATGTGCTTTCCATGAGAGACCTAACAGAAAGTTAGGTTCAAAAGGTATAGTTCTCATCATGCTGCTCTTTTTCAAGCTTTTCCTTACTTTCTTTTCTTTGTCCAGCAGGTCCCAAACAAGGAATCATCAGTATCATGCGTGAATTACCTTTGCAAAGGAACTAGCAAGCTGAGTCATCCAAATAGATAACATACAAAATCTGCTGACTCTAGGAAGATTTCGGTCCTGGCCCAGAACCTCAGTTGTTACAGGTCCCCTGACCTTCAACCTAGAAATTCTGGGTTCTCCTGCACCAAGTGGAGTAGATAACAATGGAGATCTAAGGTAAGTGTCACTAGCACTCAGCCTCTGATTCCATGAATGGCTCATAGTAACAGGAAGTGGTTCTGGAAAGCGCTTTGGTGCTGTTGCTTGTGAGTCCCTGCCTGCAGGTGTTTGCTGTGAAATATTTTATTTTATTGTTGAGGAGAGTGACACTATGATAAAAGGGAATAAGGAGACATTAAAATGTATATTTCAATATTCTGAGTGTAAACATAATTACCAATATTTTTCTATGAGGTGTATGACTATCAATGCAAATACATAGTCATATATGTGATGTGTATTTGGATAAATCATTTGTTCTGTATGAATACCTACCACAGACGGAGATATGTATAATTTAAGGTGGTGAAAGGAAAGAAATCCAATGTTATGGAAAAGAATAAGAGCCACCAGTATAAAGTGATGAACTATGATGGGTCTTGCTAAAGAAAGATATAGAGCAAAGCTCTCAAGTGTGTATATATATATGTATAAAGCATGGCAACAAGCATGTTGGTTTAGTATTGCAATTTAAGGAAACTTGGCTTAGCTTACAAAAATCCTTAAGAACACCTAATTAAGTGCCTTTACAATGATAGTTATATTTAGACAGATTGGTCTGGGGAAAACAGAGAGGTTGGGACACTGTACAAATACAAGATAATATCCTGAGATCAGAAACATATGTTTTCCCTGTGTGAAAGAGTATACAAACAATTATCCACTTATCAACAAATATCTCCTATGGCTCCTGACTCCCAGAACCATATACAACTGTGCCATTCTACCACAACAGAAGAGAAGAACCTGTCAAACCTGTTGAGCCAGGTTTTCTGCAAAGTGGCACCTTAGTGGGACTAACAATGTCAAGGAACAAGGTGGAAATCAGACAGAGCTTGTCCGGGGTGATGGCACTGCAAATCCAGATACCCATCTGAAAACCTTGGTCATTGCATGTGCATTACCTGGTAGACCAAGTTACTAATTTAAATGGTGAAGCCTCAAGAGGCCCGTGCATTGGGGTAGCCAATCTGTATCAAAAGAGGTGAGGAAACCTATTGCTTGGTTGATTGAATCTGACTGAGGTTCAATTTTCTGTACTGATAACCTCCTCTTTAATTCTTTTGTTCCTCTTCCTTCCAAATTATCTACACCCTCGGGTGCTCTGAAAAAAGTGAAATCTTATCCAGTAATATTCATGCTTTTGTTGGCCTGTCTTCAACCCTGAGAGGGTGTGAGCAGCACCACTAATTGTACTTAACTGCCCATGTCGGGACTGAACCAGTCCCACCAACTCCAGAATATCAAATTCCTTTTGGGACTTTGCTCAGGAAGAGCTTGGTAACCATGACCAACCTTGCACTTGGTGAAATAAATTGCAATTATTAAACACATTAAAAATAAGTGTGTGTCTTCTTTAAATTGTACAGCAATATACACTGCAAAACAGACTGTCCAGAAAGGAGATGCTTTATTCTTCTAAATATGAATTTTAAGATCCTTCTTATTAGTTTAGTACTATGAGATAGGCAGACAGGCATATGTTCCCATTTTTTTGACTTTCAAGTGTCTTGAGCGTTACCAGAAACTACATTCAGTTTCTACCGTCAAGGCCACCTGGAGGTAAGTCCTCCTAATCAGATTTCATGGGTCAATGCAATGCCCTGAGAGGAGAAAATTCTGAGTGCAGCTCTCTCACTCTTCAAGCAGGACTCAAATCACTGTGGGGCATTGTCTTAACAATATTGACATATCTGACTTTTAAAAAGGAACTGGCTCACAGTCACCCCTGGATGTCTCTGGTGTCAATATAGAACCCAGGGGAACTGTGAGGTCTAACAGCCTTTCCCAGTTTCATTCCCTGTTCCCCTGCCTTCACGTTGCATAGCAGGATTAACTCTCTCCCAGCCAAAACCAGTGCAGGCAGTAACATCACAAAGGAAAAGTGCCCCCTGCACACACCAATATCAGCCATTCAGGGATATCCTTTATCTCAACCTTCTTGCCATTTTCTCCTAGTCTCCTTTGTTCATTTATCTGGTCTCTCTCAGCCTGCTTTTACTTATGTCTTTTTTCTCTTTGGTTCTAGACCTTGGAGCCCACCATCAGGTCATATCATACTTAACGTTCTTGTCACATCCATGAACATCTAGCCCAAAAGGTAAAAAAACAATGAAAAAAAGGAGAAGCTCTGGAAGAAAATTGGCTCAGCTAATAGCAGAGAATGTCTCTGTAATTTCAGTTGACAAACCCCTTGTGTTCATACTCTGCCTCTAATTAAATATTGAGATCTCTGTTGAAAGTTGTATCCTTTATAAAAGCTAGCAAGTGATTACATACCTATAAGGACCTATAAGGATAATCATGCAGGTGCTTTCCTTGGCAGAATGATGAGAGTCACGCTTTCAGCAACAGTGCTACCATAACTTGAAAATTATTTGGGATAGAACGTGTGTGTCCCTATGTTTAGCTAAAAAGGCCCTAACAAACATCGGACAATACGGGATCACAAGCAATTTCTGAGATTAGGTCTTTTACAGTTAAGGTTCAAAGGCTCTTCCACTGTGAAAATGTTGTTGAATCATCTACCACTTGCTGAACTTCCTGACAAAGCCTCTGCCTAGAGGAAAAAAATCAGGTGAGGAAGAGTTTGAGGTTAATTACACAGCCCTTTTAAGTTGCTGTGCAATAATAATTAATATGTACTTAGCTTTTCGTTGGTTTTGCTGAAGTCCTGGCTTTCTACCATAAGTGAGGCTCTTTTTGTCCTGTCACAATTCCTTTGTTTTCCAGAGGATTGTCCTATATAATCACTTCTTTTCAAGAAGAACTATTTCATAGGCTCCTTTCGCCACAATGTCAACATTTCTAATTCTGAGAAGGCATGTCTTGTAAATGCCAAGCAAAGTGTCATGAATATTACATGTATCCAAGGCTAATTTTTTAAACCTTTCTTTAAAAATCTCTGCTCTTCCATTGCATGTTTTGTCTCTACACATGAAAACGTGCACACACAGTCATATACAAACACATATTTGTGCAAATGATATTTATGGCCAAAGATAAATGACATTAACTTGTCCAATCTTTTACATACCATCAGTTTCATGGCTAAGTCTATTTTAATGGTAACACTGAAAGAATAGGACTTAGTATTTGAAACACACTGCGGGAGGCTGACACTAGCAATGCCAGGGTAGTAATGCTGTGATGTCTGTGCTGAGCATAACCAGCACAGGGTCACCATTATCAGTGGTATTTCCTTGGGCAAATTTTCTTGTGCAGTTTCACTTTCCCTTTCTCTCCTTCAGATAAAGAGAAGTGATGGAGAAATGTATTTCTATAAAATGCATAATACTCAAAAATCAGACAGGGTTGTAAGAAGAATACTTATTTGGTGTAAAAGGTGCAGTAAATGTCGGATGAAGATGTTCAGAGTGTCTGACACATACAGAAGGTGATTATTTACATATCACTATGATTCACCACACTGTTTCCTGGGATAAATAATATTTTCTGATCTAAACTACTCACAGATAGAAAGGACAGAAGACATCTAAACTTCGACATTTTATTCTGCTCTGGAGCTTAGGCTGCCAAAAGATGTATGCTGGACAGTTCACGTACCACAGCCTGGAAATGCCTTCTATACTCAGACTCCAGCAAATCTGTTTTTCTTGAATAACTCACATTCACCAATCTTCTGCAAACCCAAAAGTAAATTTAAAAAAAAAAAGAAAAAAAAGAAAAGAAGAAGAAGCTAGTTCATCATACTTTGTTTTTATGTGCTTGTCGTACAGTCTGATTACTAAGAAGCATCAGAAAGGCAATGAGGATGCTCAAAGTTTCCTCATGCACTAATACAGCTTAACTTTGATACTTAATGCATACATGCCTAAAGATTTGTTGAGTTACCAGGGCAAAACCTGACTAACTTGTCCAAAGGTTAGGAGCTTGTCCAAAGGAAGTAAGGGACAGTAAGACATTTCAAGAGATTTATGAATTCACCAAGTATGAAACCCCAAAAACACTGGGCATTACCTAGCTTCCTGAAAGAGCAAGAACATTGCTGATTCACTAGATTTGATGTTGTGGTAGTTTTTTCTACTTTCTAATTTTGATGACCTATACATGAAAAGTTACTTCTTCTTGTCAGATGCAAAATGTAATGACAAGGAATAAGCTGTCCTCTAATTGCTGGACTGTTTTTCTCACAGTTGTAGGGCAAACCTATTGTCAGTATTCAGTTGCAAGTAAAAGTTTGCTCTGCAAACTTATTAAGGAAAAATGGAGTATAACTAGCTAATGAAACTAAATTATTTTGGAATTTTGGAGGCATTTGAACTATGTTTTACTTAAATGAATGAACCACAGAATAATATTCATGAAAGATGAGCTACAACTGGATATGTCTGCAGCTATTAAAAAGATATCCTGCTTAATACCTAGTCAATGACAGAACTTGTCTTGTTCTCTGCTAATACCTGAGATCAAATACAAAGAAATAATTCACCTTGCTTTCGTGATTCTGAATTTACTGAAAAAATATTGAAATATCTACCTATGGAACTATATAACATATTAATCTCTTCATTTTAAGAGTGGGGTAACTCATCTCAAGTGAATGGAGCCAAACTGGTGCAAATGAAGATGGGATAAACTCATGCAAAAAGAGTTAAATTCAGTGGTAAGTACAGGGACATACCCTTGGCAGCTGAACATTTAGAGACATTCACTTTATAATAAGAAATAATGTTTCAGAATGCTCTTAATTCTCTCCTGGCATTTCATTCATTGGCACACAGCAATAAAGCTAGGCACTTTGTCAGGATCTTTTAAGTAAACATAGTAATTTCATACTTGCTTTTAATATTGGAACCACTAATAGGTGCTATGTTCAAAAAGCATAAACAAACCGCAAGACCTGCTAATCAAGGTAAGAGCCATATGTACAAAACAAATGGAGTCTTCCTCACCTTTGGCTTGAGAAAACAAAAAAGAAAGGGATTTCAGCAGCATTGTCTTTAATCCAATTTACTTTGGATTTAATCTCCAAAACAAGGCTGGCCTGCTAATTCCCAATTATAATGGCACATGTAATCAGAGTCCTCATTAACAGAGACTGACTATATTGTCTATTAGGAATGGAAATCTGAAATGCAAATTCAGCAAATCAAAACGTTAAATGAGCTCTACCCAAGATGCTTAGAGCTCCTGCCAGGGCAGAGCATGCTGGCCGACACCTGCCCTGAATTCTCCCTCCAGCTGAATGTTTCATTCTGTTCCAGTCTTTGCCTCCTAATTGACCTGCTTATGATCTCTGCTACAATTAACATATGCTTATTAGTAATGGCTGGTTAAAGATTTCAAACTGCCGCAGTTTACAAAGTCTAATAGAGATGGCACACCACAGGAAAGATGAGACCACTGTTTTCCTCATCAGCAGTGTCATAGTGGTTTGGTTTCATGCGATTCAAATGAGATAATTTTTCACATCATCTGATGTCTGCGAACCCATTCTAATTGAAACTGGAAATCTGCACACAAAGTGGCTTAAGGCTCCTGGTGCACTAAATGAAAATCAGTTAGGGAATAGGACTTTTTTTCCCTGTAACCACAGGCTTAGCAGAGATAGGAAAAAGATTTTTTTAGAAAGAAGGGGACAAGGAAACAAAGAAGGAGAGAGGGGACAAAGCTAGTTTGAATGACAACAAACAAGAAAATCACTCACCCACAATATGTTTGGTCAAATTACCCAGTCCATTTCTTAGCTGTTCATAAAAGTTTATAGATGTATCCATGAACTGGATGATTTATTTCAATTGTTGTAGAAGAAAAGAATAATTCTGTCATTAACAGAGTACTGATTGCTATTTTTTTTGCTGATGCTCCTTATCCAGGAAACCATTCTTAATTAAAACAAAAAA
>VZRR01000841.1:865917-886518 GCA_013398015.1 Oreocharis arfaki
AAAAAAAAAAAAAAGGAAAAGAACTGTCACTTAAGTATGCAAAAGTGGGCTCTTATAGGATGATTACTATAATACTTTCACTAATGTTAGGGTAATGTCATATTAACTATGTTCTCTTATATGAAAAAGATTATATTACTGCTGATTTGGCAGGTCAGTCTACTTTCATTAAATTTTCCTCTGTCTTCAGTGTTTTTCCATATTACTATCTCCAGCCTGCAGGAGCCAATAGGCAACAAATAGATCTCTTCCAGCTGGTTTCATTCCAGCTTCATTAGCAATGCACTAATACAGCAATTATGTATAATTCTCTCTCCTAACTGCATTATTATTATTTATCTAAGGTTTCTTGCTGACCATACTTATTCTTATTAATTTTGTTCCTTGCTTTCACTTGATCATAATGCATTCTTAAGGAGATGATTGGGCATTTCACAGTCCTTCCTTTTGTATTCTTATCTTTGATTATATAAGCCACTTATCCCTTTGAAGTCTCATACTGCCAAAATCCCAGAAGGCTGGAAAGAGGGCAAGAAAATATTTGGGTCCTGTGTTTTGCTCCTATAACCACAGCCATTTCCACTTCTTACACACAACTGCAGGTAATATTTTTTGTGGAGACTTTAATCCTGGTACCTAACAAATTCAATGGCAATTTTGTCTTATTTTCCTGAAAGACATTTCCTAAAACTAATGTTTCATGCTTCATTAAAAAAACATGCACTCAACAACATATTCTTGAACCCAGGATACAGAACTGTAGCTAGCATAATCCACACATGCTTTGCAAAGGCATAACAAGACACTTACTGCTCTGGAAAAAGCTACAGTTTAAGTCAGGCAAATAAAGTAGGCAGAAAAGATTAGGTTCCAACAAAGGCGAGGAGAAGCCCAGAGAGCAAATTCATGCTCAGCTGTACAGTTGACTTGTGGGCTTTGTGAAAGGATCTGAAGGAATTGGAGGATGTAGGTCAGTTTGTAGGAAAAAAAGCATTATTGCAAATTATAGGAAAATGTATACATTAGAAGGCAAAGGAAAGAAACACAGATGTCTCCTTTAGGTTGGCGTTAAAATTCTTACACTTTCTCTTTTGTGGATTTTGTTTTTATTTTTTGAGAGTGATGGCCCCATTGACTTTCAT
Source organism: Oreocharis arfaki (assembly GCA_013398015.1). NCBI lineage: Eukaryota > Metazoa > Chordata > Aves > Passeriformes > Paramythiidae > Oreocharis > Oreocharis arfaki. Next base: position 867,060 of record VZRR01000841.1, read on the forward strand.
CTTCATTTTGAAGCTAGTGAAAAACAGATAGCCTCAAATGTTTTCACGTAATTGAAGTGAATGAGATTGCAGTAAAAGAAAAAAAATATGTACTCCTTGAAAAGAAAATGCTACCATGCCTCAGCTTCACGGCCATTACAATCAGCCTTGCACTCTTTCAACAAGCTAAGATTAAAACTTCCAGGACTAAATACAGAGTTAGCATATTCAGCTACAGGGCTCCAAAAACTTTTGCTGCCCTTTCTGTGTTTGGTTATTAACTTTAGAGGATGTAGACGTGATCCTGTTTATATCAGAACCACCTTTTCCTTTTCCTTTCCATTTTCCCTGGAGCTAGGAGCATAATTAACGCAAGAGTGGGATTTAATTTACTGAAAATTAGCTAAGTAAAAGTCAGGCTTCTCACTTCAAGTGCTCTCCAAGGCTCGCTTTCTAATCAGCAGAGGGAAAGGCATAACCAGAGCACAATTCAACCCATCCCAGGAAGGGCACTGAAGGTAGGGAGATGAGTTGGTGTTTTCCATTTCTACTGATTGTAAGGGAAGGCTCAATGGTAACTTTAAACTGTTCACTTAATTTTAAGTAGCTCCTGAAAGAACAGGTTATGATCTCCCTCAGGAACATAACTTCACAGTGTGTGAAAAGGAATGTAAGAGCAATACGAATCCAGCATTTTGAACACAGTATTTTGTACAAGGAGCTTCCCACTGCTCTTTCTGCTGCCATTCAGCCTGGTACCACATTTCCAAAGGGATTTGTTTAAACAATTCCCTACATTTTCTGCTATCTGAAGTGAGTGCTGTTCTAACTATTTTACAGCAACGCTATGACACGTGTTTAAAATTAGCAATATCCTTTGATTTGATTTGATTTGATTTGATTTGATTTGATTTGATTTGATTTGATTTGATTTACCAACACCTCCAACTGCTCAGCAGCACATTGCTATTGGTCACAATACTAATTTTTCAGATCAAGAAACTGGAAGCGGCAATTTTACAAACTTATATGTCAGGATTCTGAATGGAGTCCTTGCCTGTGTTATTCGGGCATTAAGGAAAAACTAAGGGGGCTAAGTGAGTGCTAAGTCTTTTCACTATTTGGATCAAATCAAGTGCAGGATAAGATCTTATGATTGTTTGTAAGTTCACAGCTAAAGGAACTTCTAATTCATGTCTGTTCATTCTGTTTGACACTGAGCTGTGTTAAAAGAATCTTGCCTCTTATATGGCTTGGGATAGTTGCTTGAATAAAAGTATTACTAAAACCCTGGGAAAACTGCACACCATAAACCAATATAGAATGTTATTTGCATTTAGTTTTCATCCAGGCATATGCTTCGAAGGATAGTTTTTTAAGTTTAGTTTAAGTGTAATAAAATTAAATGTAGATTATCAACTGAGTATGAATTAACACAGAAGGTTTCACCTTTTTCACTATCAAAATCTTTGAACTGTGAAAACAATACCACACAGATGTTGATACATTTGCACCGATAGATAAAATAGTCATAGAGTTGAACTCTGGCCCTGGTACATAGTTTCTGCAATTGAATAGAGATTTAGGCACTTGGCTGAAAGTGGAGTTCAGTTCCATCCTTTTTTTCCCCAAGTAACCCAAAATGTGGTGTCAGCAAGTTGGTTTTTAAAATTTTTTTAGCAAAATGCCCAATAAAAGTTTGAAGAATAATTGTTAACACTAAAATTTAATTTTTTACTCACGCGCATGCCATTATATGTGATGTTTTGTGGTAACACATATGGTTCTTCCTGCAAATAACACCAAACTTTCTTTCATTCTCTGCATAGTGACAAATGCTCTTCTATGAAATCATTCAGCTAGACCTGTGTGAATCTGGCTTATCATCTAAACTTTGCTATAGACCTTCACAGCAATTGGGGATAACTCATTTGATAGGGTCTAACCCGGAGAACTGTAAAGGAGCAAAAATCCTGGGTGAAGCTGATGTGAGTGGAAAATAGTCGCTGCCTCAGAAATGCAGGTGCTTAATCACTGTGAACTCCAGTTGACCACTTTTTATTTTTTTAAAAAAACAAGATAATACTTCCCAGTTTTGCAGTTTTTTCGGAAAATGTGTTTCTTCTTATTCAAGAAGTACTTGGATATTGTGGTAATGGAAGCCCAATGGACACAAATACGTTACTGTTCTGCAGCTGCTAATGAAGTTAGCTCTCGCACGTGGAGTTATCTGTCTCTGAAGGTGGAATAGTGGTAGCAGCTATCCGGGACAGCTGAATCTGTATGGGCACTCTGGGATTTTCTCTTGCTGCTCATAGGAAAAATAGTGACAACTTCTGCTCGCATGTTCCTTCTTTCCTGGTTGTATGGGAGGTTATATACCTGATTAAATTGCCATATTCCAAGGAAATTCGTGTAATTGTAGTAAAATTACTCCAGACTGTAAGTAAAAGTTAAAATTCATTAAAATCCTTGAAAAGCATGGGCTTTTAACTCCAGATGGAGCTTAATTTACAATGGAGTAATGTTCTAACAAGTAAATCTGAATGTGCTTTTTAAAATGAAGCCGCTATTTGGTAGGAAGTGTATTTGTGTTGTTATACACCTTACTGTTACAAAAATCAAGCTTTCTGGACATTAATGGCTAAAATTTCTTTCCAGCATTTAGACTTTCATCAAATAGACCATCACAGTCTAACTGGCACCCTATGATATATCAGGTCAGTGCTGTGTTGCATGTGGGCATGGGGTTTAGACAGCAAAAGTAATTATTATGTTGGATATTGGATACTGAATTTTCTTATGCTCATTGATATATTTATATGTACTTTAAATGCCTAAAACAGGAGGAAAAAAGAGGAAGCTTCCATGTTTTTTTCTTTTTTCATTTTCATTTATGCAGATGCTGTGTTACAGAATGGGGAAGAAAACAGGAGCAAGCGGATGAAAGCACCATCTTCTGTTTTTCCCATCATGTAATCTAAAACTGTTGAGATGAAAAATTTTTTACTATTACTTTTTAAAGGAAAAAGAAGGAACTCACTCCTGGGATTTGACTTTGTATGCCAAGCTCATGCCTTGAAATAGAATTTTAAAAATAGAAAATCTTGTATATATTGTAGAATAAATGGTGCTGCTTTAATAAGAACACTGGGAATGCAAATGAGTCCTGGAACCAATGTGTGAAAACATACCCAAAATGAAAGAGAAAAGAAGAAAGCAACATAGAAGATGATTTATTTACTACCCTTCAATTCCTAATTATAATTATTTTTGCACTGTGACATCTTCTCCAGCCTTTTTGTTTCATTCTATCATCACTAAAGTGATGAAAGGGCTGTTAAATAAATATGTGATATCATCTGTATTTTCAAGATTAGGGATGTTAATCATGGAGTCTCGGTAAATTCCATTTTGCCCTACCAACAGTTCTTAGCTTCAAAGTGCCTCTATTAATCAAAAATTATCATTCCCCAGTTTCTCAGAGGACTTGCTGCAACAAAACCTACCAAGGCACTGGAGTCTGATCTTAGCACTTTCAGGACTGTAACGCTTCCATTGCAGCAGCATCTTGCCATGCTAGGGATAGTCAGGGACTGGAGCTCTCTTGTTCCAGGCACTGTGCACAATTGTCAGAGGAGCAGCCTATGCCTTGGTGTAGTGAGAGCCTGTGTTTCATATTCAGAGAAGAATTCATCTTTCCATAACATGAGCATCAAAAATGGATATCATGAAGTATCCTCCAGAGGTGTTCGTTTCCTTTTGTGGATTGTAAAAGAAGCCCGGAGTGGTGATCTTAGACAGGTGGTCCTACTTGTGAAGACACCTAGTTTAGGGCAGATAAATGCAATCAAGGGGCACATTCTTCTGTCACTGTGCAAACAGAGGTCAGAAAGATAGTCCAGTTCTCTGAACTCTGAGTCCCCACCTTCTGGTGATGATAAACACTCTTTCCCCTTAACCACCTCAATACTTGAAGCATTCTGGATTTGTCTTTTCTGAGTTCCAGATCTTCTGAAGCAGTGTCCAAAGTACTTTCTCTACTACGGAAAAATAGTACCTAAAATATAATGGCAATGATTTCCTTAACTGGTTTGACTCCTGATTCTCCATGCAAAAGGTGAGACTGCTGACCCTGACTGCTTGCTTGAATACTTTCATCATTACACCCATTATTAAAAGAAAAACAAATACCACCCCCCCCACCGTCTATTTTCTTATGTAATAGTACATAGTCCCTCTTTTCTATACTGCTTTGCTAAATTAGTGACTTATCTAACAGCAATGAACACATAAGAGAGCAACAAAGAATTTTTAGGAAAGCTTAAATGATTGCAAATACCCTGTAATACATCTTAGTTTGTCATTACAATAATATTAATGCTACTTCAAGTTCTGAGAATAGTGAGGGCAATATATGAGCAGTTCTGTGACACATGAATACGGACAAGGATGATGTCCACAAAGTCTTCATTTTTTGGTGGACTTCATGGAAATGATCATGCACTCTCTTTCCCCAAACCATGACAAAATGTGCTAGAAACATGAGTATCTCAGCATCTGAAGACTACTACAATAATCTTTTTTCTACTACAATGATCTTTTTTCAGTATATTTTTGGACTTCTCTGTGTGCTTTTAGCACTATGCACTCCCATAGATAAATAAAGAGCAGATTACCGGTCTATAAAAAACTCTTAGAGCTTCTGAATCTAATGTAAAACATCTTTTTTTTTTTTCTAAATATGAAACATGAATGAACAAGAAGAAAAGTCGTAAAATTATGATTGATTATGAAAGTCAGTTTCATAGTTATTTTGAGTTATTTTCATTCCTTCAGCAAATTCTTTGGTATAAAGGTTTTACCATATCTTGTAGGATTATCATTGTGTTGTTAAATCAGTGTAGCTTATTTAATTAGCACCAGAATTGCCAGCAGCTAGGTCAGCTAAGAAGATATATTCCCCTGGCATCTGAACACTGAAATACCTTATAAAGTGCTGTAGAGTGTTAAACAGAACTGTAAGGGAAAATAGTTTCCATTGTGTGAGGCTTTTTTAAATGCAAAATTTTTTCCCTTTTCACTGTCAGGACAATTCTGGATTTCTGAAACTGGTTTTGGTTTTTTGTGGGGGATTTTTTTGGGTGCTAAAGAACCTGGTGCTTTTTGCAGTGCTTGGATAAGAGGAAGACCTGTGTTCAAGTCTGTTATTCAAATGAGGAAGAGCAAAAATACAAATGTATATCCCACAGAAAAATTTTATTTCAGTGGGTCATCTCTCCTATGAGAGCTCTCCATGGGGAGATCATCGGGCAAGAGACAGAATCCAAATATACAACAGGTTAGGACAATGAAGTTAAACACCTCAAATCTCTTCATTTTTATATATCCCAGAAAAATGCCACAGCAAGCCATACCATTGTAATTCTGTAAAAAGATTTGCTGAGGTCATCTCCACAGCCAGGGGGTGCACTGTTTATGGGGTCACTTGTAGCCAATGCTTGGCACTTCTGGAAGATCCACCTTAGGTGGTTGGGGAAAGCCACAGTCTCGAAGTACCTACCTTTTACCCTTGCTTATAGAAGAAGACCTACTGACATCAGACACCTAACTCTGGCTGACAAAATCTGTGTGGGGTGAATATCACCCATGGGTAGTAAACTTGCAGGTTCTCTGCTGGAACCTGCTTAGCACATTACATGTGCTGTATAAAGCACTGCAGAAAGCCACAGAATCATATGTTTGAAGAAATATAAATCGGTGTTGGATGGGATTCAGTGGTAGGCATGACAGTAGAGAAAATAGCTAGGGAAGGTGGCTGCTAGTTCATCAGCCATAAAGCATTGCCCTTTATTTCCAGTAAGACAGCTGAAAATCTCCTAAATCTTATGTGAAAACAAGCAATTTATATGAGGTGTTTTTCCATTGATACACGTTGGTGTTGATTTTGAGAGTTCAACCCAAGGGAGGTAGTAGGCTCTTAAAAATAGTTAATTAAAAAATGAAATAAAAAACCCCACAAATTTTGGATATCTTTGATAAACATAATGAGCCACTGGAACTGGTTTCCCAGAGAAGTCGTGGATGCCCTGTTTCGAGAATGTTCAAGGTCAGGATGCATGGGACCTTAAGCAGGTGCCCCTGCCCATGGCAGAAGACTTGGAACTAGATGAGCTTTAAAAATCAGCAATAGAATTTGACTGCTTTCTTTTTATAACAGTGAATGTTAATAATTTTTAATGTTATTATATTTGTCTCTTATGAACCTGGAATTGTCAAAGTACTCACAACGTACTTAAATACCACTCACCTTAATTTTAGCAGATGAAAAAACTGAGACACAGAACAATACAATACTTTTCTGGGAGGACAAATGCCAGGTTAATGACAGAAAACTCCAGTCTAGCAACTGGTGGTCTGATTAAGCCATCACTCATTACAGGGATATTCTGTCATATTAATTTTTCCGTTTTATCACTGATCATTGCTGTTCCCACACCAAGGAAAAGCCTGGAAAACACATACTGAGAGTTTTTCCCTAGGTGTTTCAGAGTCTTAGTCCCCTGTTAAGTCTTGAGTAAGCATCTATATCATCAGTACAAACTTTATTTTAAGGGAAAATTAATGTTTGCTGTTTTCAAAGCTTTTTTGTGTTTGTATGTGGTTTTGTTTTCCTTTTTGCCTAATTTCTTCCCGTGGATTGCCAAAGGGACATTATTACTCTGGGGAAGATCCCTTTCTTTTCACCCTTAGCCCAGTCTTTTTTTCTTTCTTATCTCTGCAGCGCTCACAATGCCTTTTTAGTATTTGCTCACAGAGTTCTGTGTTCCTTGTGGGACATGGTGTGTAGTTTAAATATGTTTCTCTCCTGATATTCTAAATGACATCCAATTGACCTCATAAATGTCTTATGAGACCAAACAAACTCCATGCTCGAACAAAAACTGTCAACCAATTCTACTTTGCTTGTCCTCAGGCTGCTCTGGCATGATGCCATAAAACACCAGTATTGATATTTTGTGGCATTCAAATTGTAAAGTACCTAGGCTAAGCAATAGGAGCAGAAGTATTAATACAATCTGGCCATGTCACTGATAATTACCCCAATATAAACTTAATTTATAGCACATGGTACCTTCGGTACGAATTGGCAGCAGGCATCAAAACCTTTTCTTGACATTATCATGTAAAGATGCTAGGAGCCATAGAGCTAGCATTTTGTGTAAGGTATTTTATAGAGAAGCATAAGAGATTCAGAAAAACTTCTGCATGGTTTTATCACAGCCTTCATCAAGACTTGTTTATTGTCAATAGTGATTTTTACCACGGCAAAAGAAAAATTCTTGTAATGTTTTACAATTTTAGCTGAATAAACTCATAAAAGTATTCAAAGCGTCAGGGAACACAGCTACACTAAGCAGTATAAGTTAACATGATAATTCAGCTTAAAACTATGCCTCTAGTTTTCCAGATTGAAAGCAATTTCTTTCTAATATGGAAAACAGAACCTATCTGAAGGGAGCCTTTTATGCCATACTTTAACGTTAAAACTTATCAAGTGTCTAGGGAAATGTGTTCTTGAAATCCCGTCATGATCCATGTGTCATTGAAGACAAAGATCCGATGTGCTATGGAAATTTCTTGATGCATATTATGAGCTGTTGTTTGCCATAGTGTCTGGATAATCCTGCTTCATTTATTGGAGGGCCATTTCAGCTGCACTGTCAACAGCCTGGGATGATCGGGTCACCTTTCCCTATAAAATTATGTAAAAGCTGTCAAATGGGCAGGATTATAGGCACATTAAAGGTGCTTTAAGATTTCATGCCTATAAATATTAGCAAAGAAGATTTAAAGGCAAATTTGTATTCAGTACATGCCCACGCTTCTACAACCTTGTTTTACAGCACTGCAATGTTATCACCTACATTTTATCACGTAACTGTGAAGTGTTTTGGTGGGGAGCAGCTGCTTGCAGCCTTATCTATTTAATTCATGTAGCAGGAATTAAGCATTATTTAAAAATAAAAAAAAAGGGGTAGCTGCCTCCTATTTCTCATCCTTTGGAAATGAGTTCCTAACATTTTTATTTCACAGCAAAACAATTTGAGTAGATCAACATAAACATTTTGTATTTGGAGGGTCATCTTATAAAGAGCTAGTATATATTTAATAAAGAAATTTGATTATGGCACCAATTACAAACACTTTTGCACGGGAGCAATAATGCAGCAAATAATTTTGCCTAGTATTTACTTTCAAGTTGCGAACATTTTATTATAGTGTTTTGGAATGACTGCTTTTATTTATTGTACATTATGAATGCCATGGGCACCTTCATCCTAAATAGATATTGGCAGACCCCTAGCATTTCTTCAGAGCTCTTTGGTATTCTTGTTAGACAAGTGCAGCATTTTAGTCATATTTTTGTGCTGGCAGGTTTCTAGCTAATCTCATAGTTAAACAGACTTAAAGATCTCTGAGGAGGATGGAAACCATGTTCCCCTGCAATCTTTCAGGGAAAAAAGATCTCAGACCCCTACCAAGAAGTAGAGTAAATTGTGAGCAATGCTATGTCAGTTGTAAATGTCTGCTCTGGGACTTCATCCAAACTGCACAGGCAGCAGTAGAAAGTTTCCCATTTCCGTGAGCTTTGCAGTGGCTGCTGTTAAGGCCGCGTGTGTGTGTGCTCTCTCTATCACAGATGTCCAGGTCAGAAGGCAGCACTAGATGGAAACCTCTGTGTAAGCTTAACTGGTGCATCAGTCACCAGAGCATGCCTCCAATGAATTTGCTCTTGCAGTGTAAGTTAGGAAGGAAAATGCTTGAAAAATCCTGAATGCAATTAGGCACAACATGGTTGTTCTCTCCAAGCTTCATTAGGCTTTGCTCTTAGTTTTCGCATTCCCTGTTGGCTCGGATAAATGGCCAATCTCGAGTTAGCTTCAGTGGGGGCAGAACTGTTGTGGAGGGAGAGGGTTTTTCTGAAAAAATGAGAAGAAAGGGATATAGTGCCTGAGCTGACATCTTGCTGAGGAGTAGGTGAAGGGAAGAGAAGATGGTAAATTAATGATTTGCTCAACGCACCTGGGAGAAAGTAAATACAGCAACTACCAAAAAGAAGGCAGCAGAGGAACATATTAACTGCACCCAGATGCAAATGCTTCTTACATCAGGCTTTGGGGGCCCCTAGAATATAAACTGGGGACCTGGCTGAAGCCCTCTGTGGGTCTGCAGTGAAGGAACTGGTGGCTGTGGCTCAATACCAGTAGGGCTCAAAGAAAAGTTACATGGGAACTTCCCTTGGAGGTGGGAAAGTAGGAGCAGAATCTATGGCTGATACTTCAGCTGAACATTTTTTTTGTTTTTCTTCTGGCTTAGGGTTAGAAGGTATCTGTTCAGGAAATTGGGTGCAGAAAAAGTAGCAGGTCTTGAGCAGATCAAGAAAAAACTTTTCACGTGCGCAGACAAAAGGAAGCTTAAATGTACAATACAATGGGACTCTTTGTTCCCTTTCCCTGTGTGTGTTGGGAAATGTAGAAATGTTCTAGCCCTTATAATGTCCACTCTGGAACTATGTACATCTTCTGGAGAGTAGCCCTGGGACAGCAGTGAAGGTGATGAAAACAGAAAAGGAGCGAAAGTCAGCTTAGGTAGAAAAATGTTACAGTTTCAATATCCAGGATCCAGACCCAGGGAGAAGGAGAGGTGGGGGGGAGAGAGAGGGAAAAGAGACTGCTGAGAGATTTTTTCTTACATGCTCCTGTGGTAAGATGCACATATCCATAGGTGACAGCTTGTCTTTGGGCTGGGGGTTGAGCAAAAGTCGTTTTTTGCAAGCAATGTTATTGGATAAGTGCAAAGAAAATTGACTAGACCTCAATAATGAGATATCCACTCTTGGACAAACCAAGCTGTTGTTGTACAAAGCAACGATGAAGATTCATACAACAGAGTAGAAGATAATGCAACTGTTGAAGTTCAGGGGCTTGCTGACAGCTGCCTATAGAGTTACCTAGTATGTTTGAGACACCTCATAGTACTGGGTGAATCTCTTAAGAGTTCATGGATGTGGCACAAGTTCTTTGCCTTTCTGGAGCAGCAGAATGCCACACAACATCTCAGCGTCTCAGATGGTAATAGACATCTACGGTTAAAGGCATGAATTGAGCCCTGGAAAAATTAAAATTATCCAGCTAAGCTCTCAAAGCTGAGCACTAAAACTGAAAAAAGGGGAGTGCCAGAGCAGCTGTGGTTAAAGTTTCAGGCAGCAGCTGGTAAACTGAGGCACTTGTGGGCATGCAGCAGAGGTCAAAAATTTTCCAAAAACCATCCATGCTACCCATGACCTGGGGTTCAAAGAGGTGCTATTAATCCTTTCCCCCTGAGATACTGAGTAAATGTGATCTGGGACTTACTCTTTTGTGGATGCCAATCTTTCTGCAAGGTACTTTAGCCTATTTTTGTTTCCAGGAAAGTAGATTTGAGAACCTATACAACCCAACGTGTACAACACACCTGCCAATAGGGAGAACTGTCAGTGAAAGAAATAGTCCTTCACTCCATCCTTCAAATAACATGTTCAGTTTAGAGACAGAGCAGGTATCTCTGCTCATTCTTTATAAACTGGCAAGATTTTAGGCATCGACTAAGACAGCTGGTGATACAGCAAACTCCTTATTCCTTGCCAGAACTTATTTATTATTAAAAATAAATTGTGGTGGGAGGTGGGTCTTGAATGTTGGATAATCCATTAATCAGTTCAATAGGATTCCCCTGAAAGGTGGTTTTTATGCCAGAAGGTATTTCCAGTGCACTTTATATAAAAATGAACTGGGAAAGGGAGAAAGAAGTTGAAAGGTAGAGCTGTGAACGAGAATGTTATTATGAGTGGTGGGGGATGTGGCCTATCAGACCAAAAGGTTTGAACAGGTGAGCAAGACCTCGAAGGTCCATGAATTATGAAGAGGCTGGATATGTTCAGGGATGGGAACACCTCTTATGAACTCCTAAAAAGAAACAGCAATCTTTGGTATACACAAGCCATCCAGGGGAGAGGGCTCCACCTCCTCACTTGTATTTCTGACTGAGAATAATTAGCTAGCTGGGAACCCGGACAAGGCAGCTCAGCTAATTGTTGGTGTTTCCTGGTGGCAGGTGACCAGTGCCTGTGTTTGTTCCCCAGGGCATCTCCTTCCTCGATAAACCAGGGTTAGAAGCAAATCAAAGAGCAGCTGCTTGCTAAAGAAGCTAAAGAAGAGAGGCTCTTGCAGCAAATAGGCAGCACCCTCTTTGCAGCTCTTAACCTTCCTTGCAGAGGAGGGCAGTGGGGTCCCTGCTATGAGTGACAGCTCTCCCCACATGTGTGGAAACAAGTGAAGAAGAAAGGATGACCTGCACCGAGTATGTTATTGCTGAATGATTCCCAGGTGAGTTCAGTTAATAAAGTCACAGACAAATTAAACCACATCCCTCTCATCTTGCCATTATTTCTGCATGTCTGGAACAATGAGGACCAAGACTTTTTTAGGTGCAAACACAGAAAATTGAGTTTAGGATATAGAAAACTATAGGCTTTTAGCTGGCTATAGAATATATTTCCACTGCAAAGCTAACTTAAAATATGTGTGAGTTTCTTTTATTTGACAGATATTTTTCTTTTCTTATTATAAATATGGATGGTAATCCAGTCTATATATCAGCTTCTCTGGTTTAATTCCAGTCTAATTATTCTAACATTCTATATTTTATCCACATATTTTAGGGATTCTAGCTTCTTCACTAGTTTCTTTTATTCCAGATGAAATGTTTCTGCCAGCTTTGACTACCCCACCTCAATCTCTTCCACCCCCTTTCCAGCCCCCAAACAGAGTGTTTGATGTACACTTCATAATAATTACCCTAGCAGCAGGCAACACAATGCCCACAAACCTGGTTTTGCATCTGTCTAAAAAAAGGTCAGATAGATGATGAGGCAAGCTAATATAAGGAACATATAAATTTGTAGAACAGCCCTGACAAATTCTGCAACCTTGTGTCAGAGCTGCTGAATGCTTTGAGTCCTATCACACATGCTGAGACTGCTTTTCAAAATTACATTTTCTATATATATCATCATTGTCACTATTTACTTTGCGCATACTTTCTGTAGTCATACATATTCTATGAATAACATTAAATATAAACATTTGGTATCTTACACTAATGGAGATTGTTTTTGTTTGATTACATATCTCAATCCATTCTTCATCAGAGAATTCTTGATCCAGATTGCTTTTGCACTTGATCTTAGCTTTTATCTCTCCTGAATTTATTCATCTTAAAAGGATATCAAGTGCAGATCCTTTTCATGGTCTTTATCCATAATTAAAAGCTAGCATTCGAAGGGAATGAACTCAGGGGTACAAAAATTCCTCAATTTATCTCCCACAGATAATGTCTTATTTGTAAATATCTATAAACGTGTTGTTTTGGTGTATGGCTTATATTCCACTAATCTCTCGAAGGGCCTAAATATTCTTTCATTACAAATATCCTTGAGAGTCATCATGTCAAAATCATTCCACAATTAATAGAGGTTGCCTCCAAGGGCCTCAGGGAGAAGAGGGCTGTTAATAAGTGGACAAATAGGAGATACTCTCTGGCCTGCTTTAAAGTGCTTCAGGACATTATGCACGTGCCAGCAGGTTAGGATTTGGTAAATTCTCAAAAATATTTCCTGTTCACACATGTTCTTTTATGGCACCAGAAAATTCTTATCAATGACATGAAGATGTGAGGTCCTGTACTATTTTCTTACGGCCAGCAAAAATAGGAAGTAGATCCTTTGACTTACATGGAGATGCATCTGTAAATGAGGCTTGTCAGCCTGAGGTGAAGTCCATAACTATTAGCAAGAAATTGCTAAACCTTGTCTTTTTATAAGAAAAACAAAACCCACCACAATTGTTGCAAGGCTCGGTAAGGGAGCATATTGTTCTGCTTAATTTCTGAAATGGCTAAGAAGAATTATTGGATAGTGTAAGAGTTCTGCTTACTGTTTATTTCACCTGAGTTAACAGAGAGTGTAAATTCCATCTTTCCATTATCATTGCTCAAGTTAGTGGGGAAACATTTTGCCTGGGTAAATAGAATTCTTCTGCTGTTCTGTTGTTGTTTTTTTCCACTTGGAGGATATTTGTTAAAGTTTAAACCTATTGAAACTCAGACAAAACGTCCTTGCTGCTTCTTTTAGTGGCATGGTGTCTGGCAATTAAATACAATTGTTTCTTGAGAATAGTGTGTTTAAATAGTTTAAGAGAAATTAGTGTTAACCATTTGTGGACAAAAAATTGTACATCTGTGTGTTTTTGTAATCATGGCTAGAAATAAGATATACTAGTATATACTTCTGTGAGATCAGAGCAGATTCTCTGCTTACTTTGTTGGACTTTATCAAGTAGTTGTATAGAAGTTTCATATGGAAGATCAAAATCAGCCATAAAATGGGACTGTGGTTGTAATCTAAATTACCGAAAGGATATCGCCTCCAGAGGATCATAATCTGGTTTGAGAAGCAGAAAGGCAGTTACTTCCCTATGGGAGTCTGGGAGCGATCCTCTCAAAAGCTTGGTGACATAGTCCTGTACGCCTGATATGATTTCACTTTCAAATGTATTTAAAAATTCTGCAGCAAATCCATCGGGGGCGTAGGCTTTCCCGCTTTCAACACAAATACTGTTTCCTTAATTTCATTCTCTGTCCTGGGAATCTGCAACAGTTCTTTCTGCTCTTGTGTCAGTTGTAGCTGCTGCTATTCCACCGCTGATGAGAGAATTGGATTTTAATGTTTGTTCAGAGGTATGTAAGTTGGCATAATAATTGTGAGTAACTGTGATTCTCCGGGGTGAAGAGGAGTTTGGCCTTAGTATTTTCCAATTTACTGGGTTAGTTTGGAACATTTCTTCTTTGTTTGTCAAACCAACTAACAATGAGCATACTTAAGGAATGGCTACTGAAAATAAACATTTCTTTCTCAGGTTTTTATAAAGGGATAGAAATTCATTTAGAGATAAATTTGTACTTCTTTCACAAGAACTTCTATACCTCTGTACTTTAAATTTGTTGGAAGACAAACTTGAGTGAGTAATTTTAAAATCTGATCTTGTCCCAGCACTTTTTAAAACAGGATAAATATTTTATTCTGAAAACAAAATATGTGTCAGACTCTGTGACCTATGGATCCAATCCTCTCATCTACTCTCCCAATACTGCTCCAATTAAAAAAAAAAACTACTCACAGGAATTATTTGCAAGCTTTTAAAATTATCAGCCAGCGAAGAATTATTTACCCAATTCTCATTATCTTTATTTTTTATTTTGAGAAACACTAGACTATTTCTGCAAATTATCATCAAATGTCATCCTTATCCATAAAATCTCTCTGATATGAAAGAAGGCAAAAACTCCAGTTTAAAGAAAAACTAGAAAAAGTCAGGGAGGAACTTCCTGAGTATTTAGAAAAGATGGGATTAGGCTCTCAGCGGAGAAAGATAAGTACTTCTCATCCTACAAAATCTGTATAAATTACCAGGAATGTACTAACCTTTGGAAATGCCTATTTATTTCAGTCAACTTCTGAGTGCATAAATGTCTAGCTTAGACTAGAAACAACTGACCTTCAGACTGATAAAGTTATCACAGTCCCATCCTGAAAATCTTTATGACATTCTCTGAGAATGTTAACTCCTGTCAAGGTTTCATTGTTCCAACTCTATATTTCCCATTGTTGTCAGGTTTTCAAGACAAGGACTGGACCATCTCAGTTCTGTGACAGCTTTATACTTCCCACTGCCAAGCAAGTCAAAGTGTAGCTTGCATATATATGCTTTCAAACTCCTGGCAATAAGTCGATGTAGACTTATTTATTGTCCTTTTTCAAGAGATCTGTAAGCCCCCAACATGCTGTCCAGACAAGTGGCAGAGCGGAAAAGAACTTCCTTAATGGTCTGCTCTGACCACTAAGACTATATTTCTGGCCAATAACACAGGTGTAAGTTGCTGCTTTGAGCTTTAGTTTTCAGTAAGAAAAGGGGTTTTTATCTATTCTTATTATCTTCTGTTTTCTCTTGCGTTTTACAATCATAAGTACCCTTCAGCTGTCCAGATTTATGTCATAAGACCCATTGAAATAATTGTTGATCTAGTGTGTTACTCATAAATCACCTTTTATCCTTTTCCTGCTCAGAAATTCTTTTCTGTTTGCTTACTTAATTGTTTCAGAAGCTACTTATGGACATGATTTACAAGCTATGTCATTGCAAGACTTTCCCTATTTGTTTTGCTTTCCTTACAGTTTGTTTTGAATGACGATTTGTTGTCTTGAACATTGCTACCAGCACCGATTGCATTGGTAACTCAGGCTTTCTGGTCATGGCTGGAGGAAAAAAAAAATTATTCTTCTCAACTTCTTACTTCTCATGTTGATTGTTTTAAAAATTTAATTGTGCAGATGTATAGTGTTGTATTTTCTTGCCATGCTTTCTCATAGAAATCATCTTCTGTTTACTCATTTTGAAGGAAAGAACTGACCTCCTCTTCCTCCTCTACCAACAGGACAGTGGGAGTCTTTGCTTCTTTGTGGATTTTCCTTTAAGCACTTCGTTTATATTTGGCTTGTCTCTTCCCTAGCACAAGGAAACCCCAACCCTGCGGATGTGTTCACTCGCTCTCCCAGTCCTGCTGCCAAATCTGCTGCTGCTGCTCATCTTTAACTGTTTAGAGCAGAACATCTCCTGCAGCACATTGATTAAGTACAGGAAGCATTAGTGACCAGCAGCTCAGGGCATTGGGTTGTTATCGACTCTGACAGACCAATTTGTTTCTCCAATGTTCATTATTCTACAAAAGGGGCACATCAGACAAGGCAATTGAAATGTACAATATTGCCACCTGTCTCTTTTTTGCCTTGATTATGTACAGCCTAGACTTCAGTTCCAAAGTACACTAAGACCTCAGAGATATGAATTGTAAAAATTAAGATAATTAGAATTCCAGACTGGCCCAACTTGAAGCAAAGATAATTAATGCTAGAAGTTCCAAATGAGCACACATACGACAAGTAAATAAATTTGAAATTAGGCAAAAGTTTCTATATTTCTTGGAATTATTAGTGTGTGGTCACAGTGACACTTTGTGTTCATTGCTGGGGAATGCACTCTGCTGAAACGCTGCAGTGTGCTGGAGTTAACATCTATTATCTAATATGCTCATTAACAATGAGTGACCTAATGCCTGCAGTGAGAAGACTGCAACTAAATTTTGGTAAGGTCAGGAGCTATTTATGGAGCAGCAGCTACCAGATGTAAAAAGAAAGCCAAGAAGAGAATGACACAGTTTGAAACATGTACTCACACTAAAACTAAAATATATATACTGACACAGTGCACTGCTACTTCATTTTTAATGCATGTGCTAACATGTTTGTCCTTTGCCATGGAATGGCACGTGACTTTTCCCCACATTCACCTTCTGTCCTTGCCTGTCAGCAGACATTTGGTCTGCGTGTCTCCATTCATAAAACATAGGGACCTACTAACAAGACATTCCTGGGAAAACAAAGATATTAAAATTCCTTAGGAACTGCTCTTAGATGCAATCAAGAGTCAAAACATATTGCCATAAACAGATTCTGGTGCTAATTCCCACCGTGACCCATCGCATTTCCTCTAAACTATCTTTGTAACAGCAGAGAGCATACCAGTGTATAGGAATCTGTCTGTGATTTTATGTGAAACTGGAAAAATACTCCAGAGAAGTTTTGCTCACTTGCTTTCCCTTCCCTAAAATTGCCCACAACAAAGATAATATTTTCCTACACCACCCTTCTATAATTATTCTTTCCCACTAGAAATAATGTTTTCTTCCTGCCAGTGGCTCTGATTCTCACCTGTCCTGCCCTGTGCCTCACAGCAGCAAGAAGGGATAGACCTGTCTACTTAGACTTTCTGAACTGCTCTGGCAACGTGAAGCAGCTGTAAACCCGACAGGGAGCCAACCCCAACAAGCCCAGTCAGATGTTTTACATCACCCAAACAGTGCAGAGCAGCCAAGGCAGACCAGTGAATCTGGCCCTCCAGATGTGTGTTGGTTTTAAAATTGAAAGTTGCAAAATAAATATATTATTTGGAATGGGTATTCAGTAACATTCGTTTGATTTCCATAAGCTCTTGCAAGAACCTCCAGGCTCTGACAACAGATTTGATTTTCTTCCTGATCATTTAAACCCAGATGCTGCTTTTGATGGATATGTCACATATATATAGTGAGTCACGAGCCACACGTTTCCCTGCACTTTACAAAACCAAGACAAAAATACACACGCCTTTAGTCTTTTGAAAAAGATGGACAGTAATTTACAGAGTGGCCTTGAGTGCAGTTAGGACATGTAGAGCAGCATCCTCACCAATCTGAATGTGATAGAAAAACTTGGCTGGGGTCCCCTGGCTTCTAGTATGATGGGATTTTCCTGCTGCACTCCTAGACACGTAGAGTTGGACCACTTATGCAAAGTGCGTTCTTCTGCAAAAATATCAAAGATACAGTCGCAGCCTCCTTAATGTGTGGAAGAGATTTTCCATGGGTGTGGAGCTGGACTTCCCTGACAGTGGATACCCATTCACCAGAGGTTTCTTTCCTGAAGGTGCAATGGAGTTTCAGACTGCACAACTCAGTGGATGCAGTAGTTTTCAAAAATCTCTAGCAGAATACTTCAATTATTTGACAAAAATATTTACTAGATGAGATTTTATCAAAGAATTCCTGCCCTGGCTATCTACTAAACTGATCTTATTTAGCACTTTTTCGAGGCAGATGATTTTATTAAAACACCTGTAAGCAAAATTTTAACTTACAAAAAATTTTTAAGTTGAAAATACACCAACAGGCCTGTATGTTCTGAAAGGTGTGTGTGTGTTCTCTGTGAAAGCAAGATCCCTTTCAAACATCCATGAGAAAACAGTCTGTACACTGATTCCATTTTCCAAATTCTCACAAAGCTGTGAGTGGATTTAAAAGCATTAGATAATACTTTACATTTTATTACTTCATAGACATCTACTGAGAGATGGAAAAAGCAGTTTAAAAATATATTTAATCAATGTTTTTCATTAGTAAAAAAATGATTAGCGTAATTATTATTCTTGTTTTTCTTCTAAGCTTCAGTAGTGCCATTTGTGCTACTTGCAAAGCCCAGCCATAAATCTCAGAAATCCTGATGATGAGTGCAAATCAGGTAAGAGTAACCCTGTTCTTTTTAAAAACAAAAGAGGAACTTCCAAACCCCAATAGGGGGTTCGTTGTTTGGCTAATGGGGCTTTTTCTTTTTCTTTTTTTTTTTTGTCAGAACCAGCTGTGCACTGTTGGTTATGACCTTGGGAGAGCAGAGTGGTGCTCCACATGTACCAGCCCGCGTGCGCATGCACAACGCCATCTCTCCCTGCTGTGCCTATCTGCCTGCAGTGTCAGGAAATTCACAGGTCTCCCTCTGGCTGTTTTAGAGAGGTTTGGCCCTGTTTCCTCCTTGTGGGATGCAAATAACTCCCGTGGACTTCAGCGAGGGTTATTCACGACCTACAGCAGGGGGTAAGGGCCGTGCTGATCACTCAAAGGGCTGCAGCCCCAGGTGTGGGCAGCTGCTCTGTGCCACGGCTGCCTCTGCCCACAGGAGCCAGGGCAGACGTACCAGGAGGAGGAAAGGCCACCCTGACTGAGCTGCACCTATGCAAATGACAGACAGACATCTTGAAAATCAGCAGGGAGCTGGAGGCAGCAGAAGGAAAGGTACAGTCTTAGCAAAAGCAACTTTTGGGTCAAAACAGACTCATGGCGTTATCCAATCACTCATAGATCAGGCAGTTGGGATGCTGATTTATCACAGAATGGTGTATTTGAACATATCCCTACATGTGTACATGGAAGGACTGCTAGCCCCAGCCGCTGCTTTAGAGGCTGGCTGTGTGCCATTTAACCCTCGTCAATCAAAATCCGTAAATGGCAGAAGGAGGCGGAGAAGAAAAAGAAAAGGGCAGTGGGAAAAAGAGTAAACCCTGAAGGGAGGGAAGGACAGATCTATAGGAATATACGCTATACAGAGTCAATGTGAAAAGGCTAATATACCACCCAGAGCCTCTCTAGCCTTGCATTAGGCTGCATTTAAAAACCTTACCCATGCTATATGCACTCCAAAGCAGTGTATGCTGGTCATTTTTACTGCTGTTGGTCTTAATTTGCTCCAGTTTTCGCTCATGAGCTGAGCGAATGAAACAGACATAATTTTGATGTTTCAAAAGTGATCATGAAAAGGTTCTTTTATTTGAACTCCACGCTCATAATCAGATCTCTGAGGATCTCATACCCCTCATGTCTATGGATACAAATACTTCTGTAAGAAATTGTGATTTTTGAAGAGGTGTGGGCATTTTGAGGGAGGGGAGGGGAGGGG
>VZRR01000841.1:886657-904157 GCA_013398015.1 Oreocharis arfaki
GAGGAGTGGAGAGGAGAGGAGAGGAGAGGAGATTTGGTAAACAGGATTTATTTTTAATATTTTAAATAAGATGACTGTTTGAACAGGCCCTGAAACTGTAAACGTTAGCGTCTGAAAATATAACCTACAATCAGTAAACATGTAAGTAATGGAAAAGATACATCAAGAATGGCTCATTACAAAACATTAAAGACAGAGATTATGCTTTCCTCACCTATGTGGTACGTTTTCAGCCACCTATTTTTCTTAATATAAGCACTGTACCTGTGTATGCCTGGAGCACAGTGTGTTATCATCAAACCAGGCTGACCAGAACCGCTTCTGAACAGTTCCTTCAGCTATCTGGCAAAGTCTGAAGCAGGTATCATTATCTTTAAAAAAAAATCCACCAGGTAAATGCTTCCTCTCCACCTGAAATATGAAAACCTTTCCCACAGGCTCTTCCCATTCCCTCAGATATTCCACTGTAAGCCAGTGCTGTAGACAGCACTTTGCATCATCACATCGCCAAACTATTCCCAGGGATTTTTGTTATGTCACAGAATTAGTCTAGTCTCTGTAATGCTCTCTGTGTGTTTCTTTATGTGCATATGTGAGTACAGAAATTTCTGTCTGTACAGAAAATAAGATAAGAAAATACAGTGTGTGTGACTCAGAACAGAGCAATAAAGCCTTTCTGCCTGGCCTAACAGTTCCATATCTGTGGTTTTTATAGGAGAAAATGATCCATTCACCTCTCTGACATGAGTATGAATTATAACAAGAGTATATATGACTATTTCCCTTTCCACCAGTGGGTAATGAGAGCTTGCTTCCTTCCTCCCCCTGAATTAATATGTTCCCAAAAATCCTTAGAGCAACTCCGTCTGTGGATTGGAGGCAGGTGCCAGCACTGAATTGATGACCTTCTAAGTTGCTTAGGCCAACAGGTCAAGTCCTCCTCCCTTTTGCTCATTCTCAGAGTTATTTCTGTATGTGAGTGAGTGCAAAACCTGTTAGCAAGGGTAATGTGTGCCTGCTGGTTGTGAAAGAGCATTATAAGCCACAGTCCTGTCACCAGAAAGATCTGAAAAAGGAGGATGGACTGCAAAAGCCCTGAAAGTCTTTCCTCATTCTGAGCGTGCCCCTGCCTGGGAGATGCTCTCATTGGTCGGAGAGATGAGAAGTAATGATATACGTGATGTGATGGCAATTGCCTGGGGTATGACAGCTTGAGGGAAGAAAGAGACAAATTCAGCAACACATCAGTTTATGACTCTTTAAAAGTAATTGCTTTAATCCCTGAACCACAATTTAAAACCTACTAAATTTTACTGTCTCCTGCTCTAGTTTTCTCTTATGGCACAAAAAAAGAAAAAAAGTCACTCTTTTAAACTAAACTCATGTGAGTTCCACCAAAGGAATTATTAGGCCACTCTGCTGCCAATAGCACAGGTGAGCAACGGTGAGTCATGAGACCAAGAGGTATTTGGGTTAAAGAAAATGTTAAGCTTCATCACTTTAAACTACAGCATTTAACAAGTTTATCCTTGGGTGTCCTGAAACAATGCTTTTCAATATGTCCCTTATTTTGACTTTTACTGAGAAATATATTGTTCTGTATTTACTATAGTTTTTAACATTAACTGCTGTACTATTAATGTGATTCAAAAGGGTGTGTGTAGGAAAGAGAGTAGTGTGGGAATTTTTTAATAGCTCCTCAAAAATCACTGTAATATAGGAAACTATAAACTTTAAACAAAAATTTAACAATAAAGTGCATAATAATATTTTCAAGAAAAATGAATATAAAAATATTAAAGAGGAATTCTGCAGAGTCAGCCACCTCTTCCAAAACTCAGTAAATAATCACATAAATGATCACACAGACAGCAAGCTCTATGGGACTTGGACTATAATCCTTTTACCTATTAATAGTGGTATGACAAACCCAGCCAATGGTTTCTCAATCCAACTTACTAAACAAATAATAAACATATTGCCTAACTCACCATTGCCACGTCCTTTAGCTTATACAGCTCTGTACTTTCTTTGAACTAATGAATGCATGTTTCTTGGCTGCTTATATACATTTTTTTTCTGTACTGGAGCAACCCACAATTCAAGTACCAGACACAAATTATAGATATTCTCCTGTCTGAAATGGTTACAAAAAACTCAAGATAGTTCTGTGCTCAACTCCTGTTAACAATTTATGATTTTCAAATTTAAATAAACTAGTAAAAACCTCACAGTTTTCCCAATTTATCTACTTGCTGGTCTGTTTTTTGATCTTGGACTGTTCTTCTTGTTTTTTGTGATTTTCAGATCCTGCAAGATGAGAAGTCATGGGGAGATTTGTAGGAACAGGCCTTCTACAAGTAGAGGGGCATCTAAAGGGTCAGTGGATAATTTCCAGCTGTCATGACAGGAGGAAGATGTGTCAATCCAGAGAAGTGACATTAAGGTTGATGTATCACACTTACCTCTGATGATCTAGAAGTTTGTGGTTTGTGTTGGTAGAAAGAGCGAGCACTCTCTTGGCAGGATTGTTCAGCTCACCATTGCTAAGTGCTCAGTAAAGGTGGTTTGCCTAGGATGCTCCCCTTTGACTGCAAAGGGAGACTTGCTGACTGCTTTAAACTAGATGCCCATGAGTAGATCAAAGGTGGGCTAGAAACTTCAGGTTTGGCTCTAAGAGGTGAGGGGTTGATCTCTGGATCTAGGTTTGGCTTTTAGGAGGCGAGGGGGTTCTTGCCCAAACACCCAAGTATGGGCTTTTCCCTAAGAACCTTAAAAAGGATGGAGGGAACCTCCCTGGGAAACTCCAGTGAAAACTCACAGCACAGTTTGTTTCGTTAGTTCCTGCATGCGTTTTTAAATTCGAGACAGGTAAGTGAAAGAAAGGAGAGGAAGCAATAAACACGAGTGCTAAGGATAAGTGTGCTGAAGAGGTGTCTGATGCCTCTAGATTTACCTGTGGGGTGTCTCAGACCGTGCTCTGTCAGACAGGTAAAGCAGGTTCCATCTTCTCTCTGGCCTTGCCTGTGGAAAACAGAGCATGGAAGGAGGAAGAGACTGCAGATCCCATTCTCATTCTGATAAAGAGGTGATATGTCTGAATCGTTTGCTCAAATGCCTGGATGACATCCCAGGACCGATGATGGATGTGCCTCACAGCTCAAAACTGTGAATGCTTGAAAGGGGAAGACATCCTACCACAGGGAGGAACAGATGGTAAAAAACATGGCTTGTGTCATCCTTCTAGCCCCTCTCTGTATCTCACAATGATTTTTAGAATAACCTAACAGAACTTGTCTGAATGTTTCTCAGCAAAATGAAATTTCATTGACATGTGCTGTTTTTCCTGAACTGAAACCTTTGTGGAGATTGCTCTATGGCAATGAGGTGTTTAAAAGACTTCTTGATTGCATGCTCATTGGCTGCAGATTGCGAAAGCATGGACATAATAGACAAACTATTCAAATGTAACTTTTAGAAAGAGAATTTAAGTAAAAAATTTCAAGGCATTTTGTGAAAACTGTTAAGAAAGTTTCAGTTGTATTACAATGCAGAGTGGAAACAATCTTCAGAAGTTTAAACACTGACAGTGCCAACAGTGTCTAAATTATTTTCTCACACAGAAAGAGACATATACTTCAGGTTAAACTCTCATTTCTTCACTACAAACTATTGCTAAGTATGATGCAATTACATTTGTAGAATTACAACTTTAATTATTGGCACATGGGTCCCAGTTCTTCAGAACTGAGTTATTTTGGGTTTCTCCTGCCTGTTTTAATTTTCCTGCTAATCTTTGATCCAGCATTCCTTACTCAGACCAAACTCCCATTGAAGTCAATTTTGCCTGAACAAGAATTGCAAGATCAGACCCTTTGTCACAGAGAGGGTGCATCATCAAATTTCATTTTCTTGCATAAATCAGTGAAGAACTCGGTTAACAAAGCCACGGAATGTCTTCCAGTACCCTTTTCTGTAAATCCACCTTGTCCCCTGCTCTTATGGCCCCGCTGGTCTGACCTGAGGAGTTAAAAAGTCCACCCATTCAAAAATTCAAGGTTCTGAGGGAAAATATTCCTTATGATTATGGGCATCATATGAGACATTAAAATTCTGGTGTTGTCGTCTTAACAGGGAATGGAAAGAAAAATAGGAAATGGTACAGTTCAGAGCTATTACTGCAGAAAACAGTGAAAAGAGGAAATACAACATTGAAAACTTAACCCATTCCCATGTTCCTCTTCACTGTACGTTAGATTTCAGAGTGCAACGTGCATATAATCAATTTGGACTTGGTTTGCAGTCATATATTCCCTAGTGGGGCCCTAGTATCTTGACCATGAATTTCAAAATAACTACACAAAGTGATGATAAAAAGTAGATTTTTCTACTGGAACTAATGGTGATTCCTTCCGTTGTTTTGCACAGCATATGCTGTTCATAAATAATGTCAGAATTGGGCCAAGTCCCCTTAAGAAAGGTGGTCATTTAATGTAAGTAAATCCACATTAAATATTGAACATCAGAAAAAAGCTGCCTTTTCAAAGAGGTCACTTTTAAGTGAAGGAAACAACAATGCATGTGTGCGGATGGCCAGTTCCACACTGGGTGACACAGAGTTAATGGCTCATAGAGAGCATATACATGTTTTTTAAAGATGTTTTATTGCTTACAAAAGGAAGTAGTCTAGAGAGACTGGATACATAAACTGGCTCCAGCCAGCTGCGGCTGTCAGGCTAGGAAGGATCCTGTTCAATTAGTGTTGTAAAATAAAATACTTTGTAAAGGAAATAAACACTATGAGAGCTAAGATTCATGCTTTCAAATATACACAAGGTTTGAATTTTTAATTAGGGCTGCTAATTACAGTCATCAGAAAGCAGAACAGAATAGATTTTACCTTACATTTAGCAGACAAGCCTTCAACCCCAGTGTATTTTTCAATTTCATTAATATTTTATGAAAATGGCCCTTGCAGCTTCAGCCTATTCTGTGCCTCCTACAAAACTGCCCCACATTATGGATGCCAATGCCTTTAAGCCATGTGCATTAGTGAGATGACAAAATGCAAAACAGCATCTTGTCAACCATTGCATCAATTGATTCTATTAGATAGTGTAAAAACAGTTGGGTGTGAGTTATAATTTAGCTGACACTAATGATGAAACAAGACACTGGCTGGGAGCAGACATTAGCTATAAGCCAGAAATTAATGCTTCTAATATTTTTGAACAAATTAACCTTAATGAACTGGCCATGTATATACTGTAGTATATACTGATAAGTCAATTAGTAGAGAATAGAGGTTATGTATATATAGATATATAGAAAAAAATGTATGGTTATAGAGCATTCCAAGCACAAAATGCTTTTAAGGGCAATTCTACAGTAAATTCAGCTCTTTTTTACATTTAGATACATTCAACTCTAATGTGCGAATGTCCAATCTTGTCCATTTCAGTGAAGTTTTGTATGCAAACAAGTACAAAATTCAGTGTGTCATCATACTGATAGATCAGACACAGCATTGATGTGTTCATAGAAATGTCTTAACTTCACTGATATTTTACCATTACAAAATTTGGGAGCTGGTGGTCCAATTTCTCACTGAATTCATAATGTACTAACCAAAATTTACAGTCTATTTCCTTCTTATTCATTACCATTTGTGAGCAAGCTCTGATAGAGATTCTCACATGTTCTAAATCCAGTCACTGCCTAAAAGGATGCAGTAGCATTTTAAAATAATATAACTAATATGAGAGGCTAAATTCTATGAATTCCATTTACAAGCAACCTAGAAAACAGAAGTGGTTAATTTATAGGGAAGCACAGAACAAAGGTGGCACTTGCCAACAATAGTTTGTTGGTTTAACTTTGACTTGCTTTCCTGGGAAAGAAGAAAACAGAATTTTCAATGTGAACTGTCAGCCCCACTTATGACAGGGCTTCACTAGTTAGAAATTCAGAGTTCCTCCTCCATTGGCAGAATGATGTAAAGAAAACCACCAAACAAAATTCTTTCAAGTTTCAACTACAACTCTACTTAAATAATTTACTTTTTAGTTTTACTCAGACTATTCTTTTTAAACTTGGTTGACATTTTCGTTGACAAGCGCATTTTATTGCACAAGATCAGTAGTGGAATTGGCAGTGAAAAAGAGAGAGGAGAAAAAAGCTGGCTCTACTCAATGAGAGAACTACTATCTCGTCTTTGGGAAAAACAGTGCTGGCAGTGACCCTTTCTGAAGCCTGCAATAAGTGGTAAAGCAGTCATTGTAAGTAAAATATTTGGTAACTTTGAATGTTTCCTTCTTCTACAAGAAGTAAACCAGAGGCTGTTTAGGTAACACATTTAAATCAAGCCAACAATAAAAAAAAACCCCGAACAGTCAGGTGTGAGCATAAAGCCTTTAAATTAATGTGTTAGAGAGTAAAAAATAAAATTATTAAGTAATTGAAAATGTATATATTAAAGCCTTCCTTTATGAATTACTGAGCTGTAGTTACAACTAGTGGAGAGAAAAAAAATATACATAACTCAGAGAAAAAAAAAAGTGGAAATAACATCTTAAGTATAGCTTTTTATTTCCAAGAATTTGATTTCTGTCTCTCATATTCTAAATGCTTAACATTACTTAGTGATCAAAAGAGAAGGCAGATTAAACAAAAGGTGTTTTCAAGAAATTCATGGATATTTGCATTATATACTGAATGAGTGACCCATGCTTCCAAAGTGCCTTATGGAGGACACAGAAAGAGCTGCAATAACATCCCAACCAATATTCCATTCAAAGAGATCTGCTCCAATAAAGCCAAGCATCAAAGCTGCTCTAGGAGTATTGAAGCTCTAGGCTGCTAGCCACACCGCGCTCATTTGGGAAAGTGTCTTAGAGAGCTGCATGTAACACTAAATCAGGAACAGGGATGGACGTGTTTTGTGCCTCGTGCCCAGCTACTAAAGTGAAGGCAAATCTACCAGTTTGCTCATTTAGTTTACTCAGAAGTTGGTTTGGATTTGATTCCAAAAATTGCAAGGCCAGTTCCGGAACCAATGCCAGATGCTTATACCATTGATGAGCAAGCAAAAGGTCACTTCAGTTTGATTTTTGACCAGGCGAAGGTCTCGGGTCTTAAGCCAGACAATTCTCACTGTTCTGCATTATTTTTCCCGTTTCTCCTCTGTGGTTAAACACCACCATCACCACCACTTTACTAAAGGTGTTATGTTTTGAGGTAATTTTTCAGACTGGTCTCTGGAAAGAGGTGATGAACTCAGATGAGAAGACATCTGTAGGGAATGTGCATCGTTTAAATCGGTGATATTTTCACAAAGGAGTTCTTGACATAGCTAGCATAAAAAATAGCAAACATTTTTGCCTAGGGAGATCATTTCTGAAAGTTATGAGGGCAATTAGGTGCAATGAATGTACAGTTCTCACTGCAGATTTTCTTAGATGCTTCTTCCAGCATATCTTCCACCACAGCATAGTTGTTGCTATACTTGTACCAGGAAATATAAGAGCAATAAGGCAAAGCTTCAAGCCCTGGCCTGTCTTTTGAGTGTCTGTTTAACCATTAACACTCAGCCTGGCATAGCTTTGCTCTATGTTGATTAGAACTGTGCTAAATAATGACTGGATATTGCTCAAGAGACAGAAAGCACTACAGATCTTTCCCAAAAGGAGGTGTGAAGATGGCCTCCCTGTGTTGTTGGAAAGTTCAACTACGTAGATGCAAGTCTTGACATGACACTTGGCCTCAGAGAGAAAGAACAATGCCTGACCTGTGTTATTTAACAGCATAGGTGCTAAATTTATTTACCCTTTGTAGCCATTTCTGATACATTCTGCCAATGACCATTGCGCTGCACATAGCTCTGAGAGTTACACATGGGTTAGGAGCACAAAGGAGTGCTCAGCATGAACTTGAGATGGAACAAAAGTATAGAAATGTAGAGTTGTGGGAACCTAGCTCCTTTGCAGTCTTTTAGGTGGAATCTAAAGCTATCTCAAAACTTCACCCAACATATTTTGCTGTTCCTGAAATTTCCCCCTTTTAAGTTTCCATAGAACTTGCAGGTGCCCAGTACCCTTCATGGGACAGAGAGGAAAATACTGTCCAAGAGAGAACTCCATTTAATTTTCTAGTACCAACCAAGCCTATGAGTGTGTTCTAAAAATTCACAGAGCTCTTTAGGTTGATCGGATGAAGAAGGCCATGTGGTGCAGGTGGTTTAATTTTCCATTGTCTGTGCTCCAAGCCCTCCAGTTCCTGGTGATCATTTCAAAGACCTTACTGAGAAAAAGGTCCTAGTAAAGTAAAAGCAAGGATTTTCTAAGGAAAATGTCAAGCTTTCTGGGCATCATGATTTTGTACCCTACCATCAGCAATTTCTTTCTTCTGAGCACCCTGATTAGAGAAGAACTGCAGTAAAAAAAAAATGAAACCTTAAAGAGACTTGCATGAGAATGACCCCTATGGGGATCAAACACACAACCTTGGTGTTATTAGCACCATACTTTAACCAAAACTAAACTCCTCTTTGGAGAAATTTGAACCACGGATCACAATTCTGTCAGCCTGCCATTCAGATGTCTTTAATTCAAAAGTCAACTAGGGACAAAGCATTCTGCAGTCCAGCTGTGACCCCCTCACCTGCAAAGATTTACAGACCACAGGAGATGAACAAGTGTCATGTTCCTGCTGCATTAGATGTCCAATCCAGCTTCTTCCAGTGGTCTGAAAATTGAGTGATGAGTCTAACCCTTCCTATGCATTTTCCATAGAATATAGGAGTATTTCTAGGTGGAAGCTCAGCACATTATGTAGACAGAGAAGGGTTGCTGTGGTGCCAGCAGAGCAGAGCACTTGTGCAGTTGTCTTGTCTCAGTTTTGTTGATTAGGATTTTACCATGAGAGCAGTCAGAAAAAAGGTTTTCTGATATTTTAGGTAAGGTTTGATCCTACAGGGTTTTTTTAAACTTCATTAAGACCTGTATAAAAATCCATAGCTCTCATAGTCAGTCTTGAGTTCTTCAGAGGGTGAACCCCCTGGCCATCTCTCAGACTAAGTATGGAAAAAAGAAGAAATAAATCTTTCCTGACCACTGACAATCAGCATCAGTACTGTCATCACTGCAGTCTGAATAGAGCACTGATGTTGACAATCTTCCTTCTGTGAACCGCCACATTACACCAAATTTATCATGGAATCCATGAAGTTCAAGGGAAGAATTTTGATTGCGAGATCATGTCAGGTCACAGCCTGACAGAAGTTATTCCCATGTGGTAGGCAATCTCTCTATTTGGTTCTCTAGAACATGCCTACATAGATCATTCAAGGTAACATCTCTCAGCATCTCTCAGGTGCTTGAAACTTTCCCTGGTGTCAGTGGGTGCTGAAGTCACTCAGCTACCAACTTGATTCCTCTGGAATGACATTTGGCTGAAATTCCTTTCTAATGCTCTTATAAAAATAGATATGTGCTTTTT
Organism: Oreocharis arfaki; assembly: GCA_013398015.1. Classification (NCBI taxonomy): domain Eukaryota; kingdom Metazoa; phylum Chordata; class Aves; order Passeriformes; family Paramythiidae; genus Oreocharis; species Oreocharis arfaki. The sequence continues at coordinate 896,153 of VZRR01000841.1, forward strand.
CAACTTTTAAATCTTTGTCCAGTAACTCCACATCTTCAGCTAATGCCCTTATCCCTTGTTTGCTATCTCTTAAATAAATACAAAAAATAAATAAAAACATCAATTTTACCAGAAGAATGCATTCTTATATAACTGAGTCAGGGTGTATGTCATATAAATGTAATTTAATCTCTCCTTGGGAAAAGTTGTGGAATTTTACCAGAGATTGTCCTGGATTTGTCACCCACTCCCAGTTAGGTAGATATGTGGAGTCTTGGCAAAGCTGAAGGCTCTATGCAAGGCAAGGCTAAGCCCTGTGTTTGGGGTGTAGTCCCTTGAGTCTGTATGTCACTCCAGTCCATTTCTGACCTGGTGACAGCATAAGGAATTATCAAAAATTCCATGCTTTGGTGAGATTCAGTCCATCTCTGACTTCATTAACGCGTGGTATGAGAATACACACTACATTAAGACCTGTTTATGTGCATCCCAGACCTACTGAACCTATTTAATTTTGCTCTCCCAGGAACGTGCTCTGGGTCAACACGCACTTTCACCTGCTAGATACAAATTAGAGCACTGAGAAGATGCATCCAGAGAGAAGACTGGGGGGATGGTGTCCCCAGGCTCCAAACTTAGAAAAAGGCAGAGGAAGCAGCTGGGGTTTTTCAGAGATACACACAAGCTTGAAGTGAGAGGAGCAAGTGTAAAATTAGGAAAGGGAGGAAAACTGCTTAAATATCTCCACATATCCATGCTGCAAAAGCTAGGGGTCGGTAACCAGGCCTGTCCCATTACCAGGCTCCACCCTGACTCGTCAATGCTGTAGGTGTCTTGCTCACTTATTTCTCAGTGGATTAAGAAATAATTACAGCCATAGTAACGCTAAGCCTTTCTTGAACACTTCTCCATGTTTTGCAGTATCTTTGCTGCAAACCAGGCTATATGCAGTATGCCACTGCTATTTGTATTTTTAAGCATTTCAGAATCTACACTGGGATAATATCATGCTGATGGCAATGTGTGGAGCAACAGAGGCAAAGAGGTGGGAAAGAAGGGACTATCTGTAGTTCTGTAGTTTGTGACACAACTTGTGGAAGGACCAGAAGTTCTGGCTCTGGGTTTCACTTAGGATGCAATAGGAATTCAGATGGATAAAGGCCTCGAGAGTTCACTGTGTGTAGTCAGGTATGTCTAAAAGTGATTCTATCGCCCTGTTGTTTGCTTAGACAAAAGTTTTATCAGCTTTACTTGGAGTTTTGTCTGTGCAAAGAACAGGACTGAAAGTAAAGACTGCAACAACAGATACTGCATATGTTCTGATTTAAGGAACCAAAATCTGACTGAAAAATGCATATCTCTCCCCTGCATTGTATAAGAATTAAGATAATGCATATTTCTCTCCTGCATTGTAAGAATCCAGCTCAGGAGCCGAAAGTTCTTGCATAACCAAAGAACAAAGAGCTGTGGTCTTAACACAGCAAACTCCCATTAACCTCAGCCAGAATTTTGCCTAAGATCTGAACAGAGGCTAAGAAAACTGCAGGCTTTAGCTCTGTGTGCACAAGGGGGTAAGATCACTGTTTTCTTGTAGGCATGACTGAGTGGTGCTCCAGAAGCACATTTCATCATATGCATTCAGAAACACTGACCTTTCAGACCTATGAAACTTGCATCCTAGTAAACATTTCACTCACCAAGGAGGAAAACACAAGCCAAGAAATTTTATTTAGGGAAAAAAAAAAACAACAATAAAAAGAGAGAAAAAAATCGTCCAAAGAATGTTATATTTTTTCATATAATCACTAGAAGAATCATTTTATGGTGTTTCCCATGTAATTGCTGCCAGACCTGTTTAGCAAATGTGAAATACTCATTAGCAATTACTTAACTATACATATATTAAAGCTTAATTAGTAAATAAATTAAGTATATAATTAATTGCTTTAATCAGTAGGCTTTTAATATTGTAATTATCACTTGATACATTAAGGGCATGTTAAGAATACTTTTCTCCAAAAAATACATTGTTAATTAATCATTAAAACTTATCTTACTACATGCTCATTAATGATTTATTACAGATGCTGGGCCAAATTCTTCTCTAAATTACAGAAAAGCTAACTCTGTTGAAACCAATAGAGCTTCACTTCCATAAATTAAAGGAGAATTTGGTCCTGCTAATTAAACGTAAAGTGTTTGTCAGAGCATATCACCACAGATGGAAATCTGTAGTGCCTTGCTCTCTTTAACCCAAGAGGGGCAAACTGCCTTTCTTTTATGCTCCTTTGCTATGGCCAAGCATTGTCCTTCTGTAGTCTGAGCTCAGAGGAAACAAGTTGAGCTTCATTTCTAGCCCTGCCACTACCTCTGAATTCCAGAGCAGTATGTGGACTGGGGCAGTTGCCCAGATGCTCTTTAAAGAGGCAACTGATTGCTTCTAGGAACCAGCTCACTCTTTTCCCCCCCAACATCTAAAAGGAGCCTAAAGAATCAGACTCTAAGGCTGTTTATTTGAAAGGTGGCTGTAAGACGCAGAGGACAAAGGACAGTTAATGAAACCCAAACACAAACTCTAGCTACAGTTTTCTTATCCTGGATATGGTTTTTCTATCTCAACTTCATAATCTCCTCAGGAATGGAATTTTTTACTCGGAATTTTGTGTAAATAAGGTATTTGCCATAATGGGCCAAATTGCCTTAGTTAAGCTTTCTTGAGGGAGCAAGAGTAAAAATATTGTTTGCGAAAGGTCTTTATGCATAAACAGCCATATTATGAATTGTGGCAGAGAAGGCAGGATGAGGAGGGCGAAGGAGCAACTAATTTTTGAGCAAGGGATATCTATTCATAGATATACAGCACAGATGCAGAAGCCTTTGAAATGTCAGTCTGAAGCCTTCTATGGGTTTCCCTTCACAGTCCCAGTGGGTCTCTCCCAGGCACAGCCTATTTGCACGGATGCAAAATCTTGGTTGCATAAATGTGAATGTAGAGTAAATTAAGAAATTGAGATTTAATGACAAAGGGCTTATGGGCTTTGGAGTCTGGATGTGCATATGCAGTTTACTATCTGCACATGAACTTATCTCCACCAAAGTCTCAAACCCTGATGAAAGCAGCCATTTTTCTGCTTTGGTGAAAGCAATACCCTTTTTAAGCAGGTGAAACTAAAACAGCACTTAGTACTTGCTAGGAGGTACCCTATCAGGCCAACCCAAGGTTTGTGTTGAAAACCTGATGTTCTCAATTTATTGCTGGGTTTTGGAAGGGCTTCCAACACAGCTTTCAGAAGAACACACTAAAATCTTAATTTCTTCACTAAGATAGCAGAGAAATAGACACACTTATGCACACATAAATATATTCAATTTCAGTCTTTAAGTGACTGTTCCAGATAGAGCAACAGAAAGAAAGTATTTAATTTTAAATGGTTCAGGATTAAGCAGACCTTTCTTCATAATAATTTACAGCAGAGTGTTTCAGTGCTTTATCACACTATGATCTGTTCTTCAGGACTGGAGGGTGCAGGGTGAATAAACAAAAATCCCTACCTTAGAATCATCTGTGAGTTTTGAACACATGATCAGTCCTAAAAAAAAGGTCTTTCCTCTGGTCTCTTTTCCACTGAAGGAAAGAAAAGTCGCTTGGAAAAAAGAACAGATTGTGGAGGCAACCTTCAGGAGTCACGTCACACCAGACCAATCTGTGATGGTAACAGCTACTCTAGTCTTCCAGATTCTCTATATAACTCTAAATATTTGTGTTTCGTGATGAACATTTCTCAAGTGGAAAAGACAGTGAGCGTAGTGAATCATGCTCGCAAGCCCTTCTCTAAGCTTAGAGGCCAGATCTAAACAAGGTTTAGACACCTGCTAAGGGAATTCTAGGGCAGGTCGTGCTCACAGGTCCTTTGGCAATGGAAGTTGTGTTATCCAAGGGATGAAGAGGAGACTTCTCACTTCTGCCGTGCTCTCCATAAGTTTTAGAGACTCAAGCTCAGATGACAAAATGGTTACAGGTACCCAGGTCCCCCATCATAATGGGGGTCTCAAAGTCAGAAAGGAAACCCTCTTGAGTTCTATTGTATCAGTCCTTTAAACTAAAACTAGACATACGTGTATGATGAAAATAAGTTTATAAACAATCATGGTGAAAATTTAAGATTAAAAAAGATGACATCCTTTTTGTTAAAGAATTCCATTCTTTGTATGTCCAATGAATTATTCCTGTGACAACTTCTTCTTTACAAAATAATAATGTTTTGTCCTATCCTGCAGGGACCAATTTCATTCCTATGTGCGGCATGTAGACAGTGGCAACTTGGCAGAACATATGTAGAGAGAAATGGTTCACTTATCTTCAAATTTATGTTAAAAGATATTGGCTTCTGACAGAAGCAAAAGCTTTATTAAGGCTTCATTTTTTTCTAAGGAAAAAAAAGGAAGCATACAATATTTGACACGATAAACACAATGATACAGGCACAAGTCTTTCGGTACTAGAAGCTACGTGCTCATGTGCTTGACCATCATTATCCCAGAGGATTCTAATGACATTGTGAAAACGCTTCTGTAAGAAATTCAACTTGATTGTTCTAATAGTATTTCTTCATACTGATAATGAGTCTGAATGTAGGCATTATTCACTGTAGTAATCATTCTTCTTAACAGCAAAACAACTATGATAGAAACATGCTGGCAGTCTCTTTAAAACAAACAAATAAGCAGTACTGATTTGTGTCTGGACAGACAAAGGTGGTAATTGTTTTCCTGCTATAATTACAATTTTTTAATAAATTTATGTCAGTGTCATGGGGAAAGGCTACCCTGGTTTAAAAGAATTTGGCTAAACTGATTCTGATTCTTAATATAAACTTAAGCTGGATTCATACATATTCAAATGTGTATGAATGTATTTATTACTTCAACTTAAAACAGTAAATTATTAGTGACCAAAAATCAAAGTAAGCAGGAGTTAAATCAGTGTAAAATGATCCTGATTAGGGATGTGCCTCTATTAAATTTTATGATATAAAGTAATTTCAATTAAGCACAAGCAGCTTTTTTTCAATGCTCAAAAGGCCTATAGAGATACCTAAGTAAATCAATATTTTCTGAATTACTGTATATATTATAATTTGCATGAAAAAACAGCTATGTAGAGATCCATGCACAATTGGGATGGTTTAACTACACCGCTTTGCATAAAGAAAAGCAACATACTGGAACAGTGGGCTCGGTTTCTTCTTTTCCTGTCTATTCCAGCAAAGCTAAGGTAAGGATTGCTAGCTGCTGTAGTTATGAAATTCCCTGTGTGAGTGTAGTATAAATACAATTGAGCAAATCCCAGCTTGCAGGCTTCAGCCATCTTGTCACAGTCTACAGCCTGGCCTTCCTCACTTGGGCACCTGACTTGCATCTGCATTTAAGAGCCTATTGAAGCAGTCTTCCCAAAGGAAGCACAGAAACTTTTCACACAGGCACCAGAGACATGTGCCTTTGATAGCCTCCAGTCTTCCTAACTTGTGTACCTAAACTCAGCCAGATGGGACTTCTGGGTAGGCTTTCAAAGGCACATCACTCTCTCCTGGAGCTGTATCTGGGATCTGAGCACTTCAGAGTGCTGCTGTTCCGCCTGCCTAACACTGGGGTACAAGTCAGGTACCTGGGGTAGGGGAGGGTGGCAAAGGGCAGCTCCCAGCAATGCCCACTGCAGATTTCACGCTTTGTCTTCAAGCTGCCTCTTGAAGAGTTTACTTTTGTTCCTCACCCTGACATTCCTTAATCAAAAAGACTTGTCCTAGAGTAAAGGTATGTGTTTCTTCCTGGCTCAGATGGAAATACTACCAAAAAACAAGGATCCCAGGTGGACCTCAGTTTATCTCAGATGTGCTACAAGCGCACTGGAGTTTCCAAAGTGCGCTGGGGGGTAATTTCAGGGTCCCATTCAGGTCATAGTTTGAAGTAAAATAAATTTTTATTAATAATCGCTACATCTATATTTTTCTGTGGATGTAACCAGTGAAGGCAATAAGAAAAACAACTATAAACTTATAAAAAGAAGCATTTTATTCCTGCCCTTGCCACCACATGTACAGGAAAGGAACTATATTGGCTCTTTTTTAGCTAGTAATGTCTAATGCAGGAAGACAGGAATAAGCAGAGTAGAAAGCACCTGTCAGCTCTATTTCCCACTCTCCTTGATTAGCATGAAACATTAATAGGGCTCTCAGAAATTCTGGTCTGAAATGGGCTTTGCTTGAAAACGTGTCTGCCTTTACTGCACAAAAGCTGCTGTCATTAAAAAAGGGCAGATAACTAAAGAAGACTCTTTCTTGAAATTTATACCATTTTTTCACACAATGACAAATTATTTTAATAATAGGAATCGCACACTCTGCCATTTGTATAATGTTTCCCATAAAATTCTCCCATTAAATTTGCTCCTCTACTTGACTCATATCTTTTTAAAAAAATGACACACACAAAATGATACATCATGCATTCTTACAAAGAATTGGAAGTGAACATACTGTAATGGGTTAACATACGTTTTAATAAAATTTTCATTGTTGCACATTTCACTTTTCGGTACTGAGAGCCAGGGCTGTACCAGTAACCCCAGGCAATGCCTAAGGATAAAACAAATCATATGGTAGTGAACTATTTTCACCTATTTATCCTTCTACTGAAAATATATTCATAAATACAAAATGAAGCTAAGATACGTAGCCAGTAACATTGTACATAACAAAGATATTCCCTAGTATTTGTATTCTATTATTTTTTAACAATACACCTTCTGCATTTCAAAGATGCTTCAGCTTTTGCTTTTATTCCTTACATATCTTGTAAGGCACCAAACCATTTTAATTTTTATCTCCCAAAAGTGGGCAGTAACAAATATTTGAGTCCATATTGTCAAATTAAATCCTATTGCACAACCTATTATAGAGCATGCACTGCAAGTCAAAAATGCATGCCTGTCTATTTATCTAGCAGGTGGAGTTTTCTGAATAAGAAACTTTTGATTTGTGACATACGTAGGTTTATTTGTGTGCAGACAATCTGCCTTAAAAGATCTGTGTCATCAAAAATGTTCCTGTACTCATCAGCATATTAACTGCTTGCTAGATGTGGTTATCTCAGAGAATAAAGACTGAAATAAAAAAAAAAGATTTTCCCTGAATATTCATTTTACTATGGAGGTACTGTACAACTTAAAAATAATAGGTTTTGTTTCTTCATTACCGTATAGGAATTCTGGAATAACAATTTCATTTTATTGCCACAAATTAAAATGATGTGGCAACAATAAATAAAGCTAATTCAAATTGCACCTAAGCTCTAATTTTTGTGATTGTTTATCTTGTTCCGTCTCATCAGATATTTAAAGGTAAAATCAAAAACACAGATGTTGTAAATAAAAAAGAAGCTGGTGTAATTACTCTTTATTTGATAAAGCACATTTTAAGATTTCAAATTTTAAAATATCCAGATCTTCTTTTCCCCTTGTTGTGTCCCCTCTCTTCCCAAGCCTGATTTCACAGAAAAGATGTTTCAGCTTGTCTCCTAATATGCTACTAAAGACCATGTGCCTTCCATAAGAATGATATTATACAAAATGAAATGCAAGCATATTTATTCAACAAAGCATCATAAGAAAGAAAAACAGTGAGTTTACAGACAATTTGTAAGTCTTAAAGTATATGCTTCTAACAGCAAGAAATCTTTCTGATTATACATATCGCAGGGAAATATATTAAGAATAAAACTTAGAGTTCTTATAATTTCACATTGATCAATTTTTTTTCTTTATGTATTAAAAATTATGCGTAAAGGATTTTCTACTTGTTTTCCTCTCATTTTATTTTATAAATGCATAACTTCTCATAGAAAACAGAGCTGAGGACAAAATTATATAGGCATTTTATCACTCTGCTTACATATGAACAATGCTGATGAGCAGCTTGCCGTTCTTCACAGTCTCAGCTAGCATTACTAGAATTTACATTTCTGCATTTTT